>PVKA01013115.1:0-55897 GCA_004027165.1 Ctenomys sociabilis
AGAGAGAAAGAGAGAGAGAGAGAGAGAGAAAGAGAGAGAGAGAGAGAGAGAGAGAGAAAGGAACTTCTGAGTTGAGGAGGACAAGAGAGGGAGTGAGGAAAAGAGATATATCTATGTACATTAGCAGAATGGTGTGGATAATTTCACTGTGGATTTCTGCTAGTCTATGGAAAAGAGCATTTAATGCTTAATGTTTTTCTTAATTTTTTTTCATTTTTCCCTTCTTTATTTCTTATAACTTTTTCCTTTTTATTTCTGTTTTTTTTTATTTTGCATGCATATATGTGGCAATCTGTACAACAATTTGAAGACACTATGAAATAAAACAAATACTGTCAAATTGATATTATTTTGTGTAGTGAATTTCTGCATCTTTTCTAACCTTTTATTATTATTTTGTATCTTCTTTAAAAAATAAAAAGATGACATTTCACCTTGAATATAATTTTTAAGTTTCATTTTATCAGTAAATGCATCACCCTGTTTCCTGTTATACACCTTTTATTTTACTATTTCTACTTACATGCCTGATTTTTTTTTTTTTTTTGCTTAACATTCTGATCTCAAGGTACATTCATTTCTTTGCAAGTGGCTGAAGTTATCTTTCTTTGTGACAAGTAGTACTCTATTGTGTGTAAGTCCCGTATGTGTAGTCCTTTATCTGTTTGTGGACATAGAGCCCACGTCCAGGTCCAGGATTTAGCTGTTATGAAGTTACCTGCTGTCTTAAGTTACGTTTTCACTCGTTGCTGGGACAAATACCCGACACTCAAAATGAAGGAAGGAAAGGGTTATTTCTCGCACGATTACTGGAGGGTTCAGTCCGTGTTCCACTGGCTCCGAGGCAAATGACAGCAGTTCATGCTGCAGAAAACAATGAAGAACAGAGGAGCAGCTGAGCCATCCATCAAGCCTCTTTCTTCCTCCTGTGCTGACTGGGAAGACCAGTGTTCCACAGCTTAGAACATAGCTCCTCCAAAGTGGTGCGGTTGCAAATATCAAGGTCTTCCAAAGACTGGAACTTCTCCACAGAAGCAGGGCAGGGTGGCAGGAAGCCTTCCTCAATTCCTGGGTCCTGCGCACCTGCAGGGCTAGGCCCCCACGCTGAGAACTGACCGAGCTGAGTCAGCCAAGATGACACAATGTATCAATTAACACACCTGCCAATAGACAGGGACGTGCATGGATTACTGACACAATGGCTTTAGCTCTTCAGGGAAGGCACCTAGAAGAGGCATAGATCATCCAGGTGGAATTCATACTTTCAACTTTTGACCAGTCTCCATAGATTTCCATAGTTGTACCAGTGTTCATTCTCACCCAGAGTGTAGAAGGATTTGTTTCTCCTTGAACTTAACTTTGACTAAGAATTACTTACTCAAAGTAAGTGTTTAATGAGTAAGACTTTGAAATGCAGTGGGTCAGTTCCATCACAACTCCAAACTCCAGCCATACGTTATTCTAAACACTTCTGTAACTTGTGATCCAGGTACAGTCCCAGCAACCCTTCTTCTTCAGGACCACTGTTCTGGATTAGTCAGCTTTGTGGCACTGGGGCTCACAGCCTGACAGATACAACACAAGGAATGGTATATGGTTTGGGCCATGGTCTCAGAGCCTCAGTTCAGGGTTGACTAGCATGAGGGTAGGAACATCACAGCCAAATGGCATGGTTGGATAAAGCCGGTTAGCACATAGTGGCCCAGAAGGAGAACAAAGAGACAGTGTCAGGGAGAAAAGGGCTAAGCCCAAGTTCTATACCCCACAGCCTGCTGTCACATCCAAAATGTGCTTTGTGAATCTACTGGACAGCTGTCTAGCCAAGGATGTTTACAACAGTCACAGTAGCGATATATATACTTCTCTATGTAAATACCATGCATTGATGACAGTTTACACTGAAAGAGTAAAAGGAAAACTGGGGATCTCTCTTTTTCAGACAGAAAGGGAGCCAAGACATAGAGGTTGCAAGAAGGAAGAAAGGAAAAGGAAGCGGAAAGAATTAAGATATCTATGTACACACACGAAATCTCCACAGTGACCATGATCATTATGTAGAGCAAAACATAGACTGATGAAAAATTAAGAGTAGGGTCCCAGGTACACATGACTGTTTCCATTAAAATAATTATGACCACATCGTGCAGTATCACAAACCCAACAATTATAGAACAACTGTCCTTTGGCTCCGGAATCCTGTTGGTAGCTTCTAGACTGTCTCTACTGGCTTGTGTTCTGGGGTTCAAAATGTGTTCTGGCAATTATTTTATAATACAGAAAGTCTGCATAATGTTCCTTGTGTTACTCAAAACCTAAGTGAATTTTTAATCTTACCATTTTCAAGTTGTTGCTAATCTTTGCTTAAGAAAAATACTACTGGCTGGGCGTGGTGGCACATGCCTGTAATCCCAGCACTCGGGAGGCTGAGGCAGGAGGATTGTTGTGAGTTCGAGACCAGCCTGAGCTACAAAGTGAGCTTAAGGCCAGCCTGAACTGCATAGTTAGACCCTGTCTCAAAAAGACCAAAAAAAAAAAAAAAAAAAAATACTACTAAGTAAATACAAATGCAAGATTTTGCTGACACAAAAAATTAGGACTATTAAAAAATAAAAGACCAATTGATTCTAAAATAATCTGAAATGAACTAGAAGATCTGCTCTAATAGATCCAGAATTTTTTTTCTTTGATAAGTTATCACATTTATCTCCAACTATCTTATAAGAATTAATCTATTATTTTCTTAGACTCTTAAGGAACAGACCACAGCACTGTTGCTAATTGAAACATAAGTGTGAAAAATCTTTTCTGAAAATGTAAAATGCCAGTCTAATAATTGAACTCTCTAAATTCTCATAGTGCAGTTTCTTAAATAAGAACAGGATGGTGCTCCTAGAAGCCCTCTTGAGCTACATAACCCTCTCCTAGCTGGTGCTCTTTTTTTTCCCTAGAGGCTTTTAAGCCAAGAAAGAAAGAAAGAAAGAAAGAAAGAAAGAAAGAAAGAAAGAAAGAAAGAAAGAAAGAAAGAAAGAAAGAAAGAAAGAAAGTTGACAACTTTCTTGAAATACTTGCATTAATCCATCTTTTCCCATCACATCTGTCACAAACCTGCCTGAAAGAATGGAATTGGCTGTCCCTTGAAATCTGAGGCCTTTAGCCATCATTATTTCCAGGTGAACAGTGAATGTTCCTCAAATGAAATAGTTACTTAGGCTCTATTCCTTGCACCTATATAATCAACTATTTGAACAAACATGTGCACTGTTGTGTTTATGTCCATGTGCCTGTGTGCCTTTCTGGAATCTGGATACATATCCATCCATCTGTACATCACCTACCTATCACCTACTATGAGCATGTTAAAATTTCATATGATTTTTAAATTAGTGGGATATTGTACGGTTCTTGACTACTGACAAATGTTTTACCTGTGTTACTCGAAAAATATTAGACATGAGGCAAATGCACAACTTATAAACAGGTAGATAACAACTTATTAAATGCCATGTCTATATAATGATTAAAATCCTTCACATTTATGACCAGTACATTCCAAATAGTAAGGAACAAGATTGTTCAGATAGGCAAATTTCACCTAATTACACAAATAAAATATCCTTAAATATATGCAAGTGTTTGTAAAATTTGAGAGCTTCAAGAAATCCACAATCAAAGTCCATTAAGGAAGAGATTATTTTGCCTTTGTATTCATCATTATATTCCAAAGTTTGGAAAAATATTTGACATGTAGTAGAGACTCAATAATATTTAATTAATACAATATGCACAGTGCTATGAATGTAAAGTGAAAGTATTTTACTGTTAAATTATATGCACTTTAATGTACTCCAACACAAAAGTAGTTGTTTGAGACATAATATTGAGGGGAATTATAAAATTTATTTTTGTCATAACTGTATACATTAAAATATATAATTGAACAATTCTGTAAAAATGCAATTAGTCATCAGTGTTCCTTGAATTCTTTCTTCTGTCCCTTTCCCCTCTCTCTCTTTCTTCATCCTTTCTTTCTTGGTCCCCTCTCTCACTTTTCCTTTATTCTGTTTTCCTTTGCATTTAATGATACTGGGGAGAAAACACACACGAGGGCCCAGGCTGTACCACTGAGGTCTCTACTCTCAGTCTCTGGAGCTCTTTATACACACGTAAATATTGTACAAAACCTCAAGACAAGTTTGCAAAAGTGTGATGCAAACATACAAATGAAACTTATTTCTACTCCACCTAAGAAAAATGTTCTTCATTTCTGCAGGCTGAGAGATAAAACCAGGGGTGGAAATGCAGGACATCCTTTTTATACCAGCAGTGGAATTTAGGTAGCAAAACAACAACAAAAAAGATAAAGAAACCAAATCATTTTCGAATTAAATAAAATACTACATTCTCATGTGCAAACATGACTAAATTATCATTGTTGCATGAGTAAATAAATGTATTCTGTTTTATTGTTTTTTTCAGCTTCCCCAATAAAGTGATTCTCAAGGAAAACTTATTAATTAAAAACAAATTCATAGAAGTCACTCTCTGTACATGGCTTACTCAGTATTAATTCAGAATAACACTGGTGACATCACTGCTAGTGCTTTACTATCAGTTCAATTTGCTTAAAAAAGATATGAGTCTTTAAACATCATTATTGATGTCTAATTGGTTTATCTGTACTAGAAGTTACAGTACTTGGTAAAAATTTGGATTAAAACTGCTTACTGTGTTTACCCTAGAAAATAGTTTGGAAAAAATATTGCATAATTATAAAATTAAGCATAAAGAAAATTATGTAAGCAGACGCGAAGTGGATTATAGTGTTAGTGATAGTGTGAGAAAAGTAGAAAATAGTTCTTGAGACAGGCAAGAGGGTGGTAAGTGAGGAGATGTGTTCTTACGGCAATAAGGCTTTCAAGGATGACAGGACTATGATGAGAAGAAGCGGAAAACCTGAGTTGCATATTCCACAGACCCAATAAAAGAAGGTAAGTATTTTTATATGCAAAAAAGGACTTCTTGTACATGCTACTCCATGTACAAAGTATCATGCTTTCAGTACTCCTTGTTATGCTGTAGAGCTTAAAATATTGGGAGGGCACTGACCCGAGAGCCCAGTGAATTAAAGTGCCTGCCTAAGTAGGCAGAGTGCTGGGCTAGAGTTAGATCCCTGGCATGCCTTGCCAGCCTTGCAGCCGGGGCATGTTGAGACAGTGATTGAGACGGGGCGTAGTGGCACGTTCCTATAATCCCAGCCTTTGGGAGACTGAAAACAGGAGGATCACTCCGAGTCTGATCTGTACAGTGAGACCCTGCAGACCCTGTACTAAATACATTTTTTAAAAAAGATTAAAATATAGGGAGGAGTGGGCAAAAGTGTGATTATATTTGTGGTTGCAACCATAGTATGTCTAAGGAGAAACTACTCCAGTTCCTCAGACGAGCAAATGGAGAGCCTTGCGGTACCAATACTTTCATAAAGCCACTGGTGTATCTCACCTATTATGCATTAGAAGATCTCAAACTGTTATGCTAAAGACCAAATTAAGAATAATATGCATATTAAGACATAATACTTAGTGATTGCCTGAATTAACATTTTGTATACCATTCAAACACAGTTCTTTTTCTTTTTTTTGCATTATCAAATAAAATTTATTTTTAATTAATTTTATTGAGAAACGAATAGCAATGAGACGGTTTCATAACCAATTAGTAGGACAGTTTCAATAACTAATACATTGCACATTATTGTCTTCATAGCGGTTATTCATTGTACAAGATGCAGACATGACATCCTGTCCTAACATTATTAGTACAATCTTTCTTCTCATTGAATTAAGAGAAAATAGCTGTATATCTATCTTAACTATTTTGTATATACAGTTCTTTTTCTTTGCTGTTCCAGAAATCAAACTTAGGACCTTACATCAATTCCAATTGTATACAAGTAAATATTTATTTATCTGTGACATATATGAATATGGTTTCCTGCAATTGAAACACACATGTTAAAATTCAAACATACTTGTATAGTTAAAACTCTATGCAACATTTATAGCTGTTACTCAACAAATTCTGAAAATGCTATAAGTTAAATTTTTAGCTTTCTTCTTTAATAATTACAGGATTAGACAAATATTCTTCCTCACTAACAAACATCAGTCACACATAAAATGCGTTAATGAAACTGCCTATTGTTTCACCGATAATTATATAGACTTTTTACTTCTAATGAGCAGTTGTTGAGAAAGGCAATCAGCAATATTCTGTGCCATTTTCAACAACAATCAACCATTGTCTTCCATCACAGCAGTCCCGAGTTGGAGGTCAGTCTGCCTACTTTTTCAGGCACGAACTTTCTTTTCCACCTTTCCTCACACAAATGATAAGCACGTCAGTGGTGCTGAATGCGTTGACGATAATTAGTACAACTGAGCTACACTCAACAAATGCATTTTCGTAGACAAAGCTGGGCTACTCTGTTTCAACCGTGTGTCTCTGTCCTCTGTCTGACTCTAGTTAGTCTCTGATGCGTACTGTGAGCCTGTGCTGCATTTCTAAAAGGATTGAGTTCTTTGGGAAGCAGAGGCTGAGTGAGGGAGGAGCATAGAGGCTTAGTGGGGAGGACACAGGGCAGGGAGGTGTGTGCCGTCATGACGTCATTGTGAGGAAGGCTGCCTGGAGCCTTACTGTTCCACAGAGGAGTTCCAGATACATTATGCCCCTTAAGGAAACCACTTCCTGAGAAGAAATGACAAGGATACTTCATGACACTTCAGCAGTGCAAGAAGGTTCCCTGGAACACATAAGCTACCCACAGCTGCTCAGTCGTTTCCAGTGCCTAAAAAGAATCAAATCTCATTTTGTAACTGTTCGGTCACAGCCTGACCAAAGTCACTAACAAAGAAAGCTTGTCACACAGATAATGCTTGTATTTATGAAATATTTTGGTGGAGCGTAGCAAAATGTTGCTTGCAAGTTAGGAATCCTGTCCATAGAAGAATAATGAGATAGCCCGTCTAAGTGCCTGTCTGGCAAGTGCGAGGACTTGGTTCTATCCCTTGTTCCACCTGTGCCATGCCTACCACGAAAGCTGGTCATGGAGGTGCACACCTGTAATCCCAGCACTGGGGAGGCTGAAGCAGGAAGATTGCTACGCGTCTGAGCTGCATATTGAGACCCTGTACCAAATACATAAATAAATAAATAGAAATGATTTAAAAAATAATCCTAGCCCTAGAATACATATTTCAATAACATTAAAAGTCCTTTACACTTATCTTAAGTAATTCATAATAGACACTGTTCAGCTTTAGTACTCAGACTTGATTCATTGGGAAAAGCAAGTTGTTTCAGTAATATTTTTTTAAATGCAGTTATTTTAGATTGATAGAACAAGGAAAAGTAAAAGCTGAGTGAATTCTGAAGAGCATTCCAACACATTCTAAAGAGAATTCATACATTTAAACTAATTTGAGCAGTTTGTTGTCTTTATTGTAGAAAAAAATGTGAATCTATTTTTAAGATTAATTACATTATTCAGCAGGGAGGAAAACATGATAAAAGTGACATGTATAAAGGTTAAAACTGTAATAGAGTTTTTGATCTTTCCTGCAGGGAATGCTATCCTAAAGTGGCATGATCCTTTCAAGTATGCTCAAAAGCTGAACAATATCTTTAAAAGCGAACATGTTGTTAACAGTGATTCTTGCTGTGCTCTATGAATGGCCAATAATATCCTCTATAAATCTAGCTGTTGGAAATTAAATAGGCCTTTCAAGGAAAACACACAAGGCTGTCACAATGCTATGCTTTTTATCAGGCACGCTGCTAATCGTGTGAAATTGCTTTCTTACCTAACCCACCACAATTATGCCTCTAAACTAATAGAAAGATGGTAAATTTAACTTCTGATAAAGCATCACAGTCCTGAATGGATAAAGCATTAAATTATACTCCATGGTATGGAATGGACAATGTTCGCTACATTGACATTTATAATTGTATGTTGAAACCACACAAGAAGTGAAATGCACAGAAATTCCTGTAAAAATTAAAGGAAGTTCCTTCATGTTAATCACAGTCAAATGCAAAGAACTATTCAAAAGTCCTTAAATGAATCCTATTTGGAGAAAATTGCAGCAGGGGAGATGCAGTGAAATATGATGCCAGCGTAAGGTTAGAATTTGAAAGAGGTGTAGAGAGAAAAATTTTATACAAATTGAGGTCAAAGAATTGCAAATCAATTATCTCTAGACACCATGAAAGCTACTATAAAAAAAAGTCTTGGCTCTGTTACTAAATTCTGTTGTTTTCATAGCTCCATTTGTAGATCCTTGTGCCAAAATCACACTGTATAAATTAGTGATACTTTAAAGTAAGTCTTCATATCTGGCAGTGTAAACTCTTCTTAGAGATTGTCATACTTCCATATGAATTTTGGAATTATTTTTTCACCTTCCTGTGAAAGACCTGCTGATATTTTGATTGAGATTTTGATAAGTTTACACATACATTTGGAAGGAAATGATGCTTTCATATGGTTACTTTTATAATCCAGGAACATAGTCCATGTAAATCATACTATTTTTTAATTCAATTTACAGTTTACAGTTGTGCATCTGTTGTATCTTAAAGATTTCAGGTTTATTTCTTAACAGCTGAGTTTTAATGTTATTCCAAAATGTAACTCCATAGACTTAAATGCTATTATGCAGACACACACTACTAGTGAGGGGTATGGTCTATAGAAAATATGAAGGACTAGTGAAAATGCATGAGAAAAAAAATCAGTAAGACCAACACAATAATTAGGCATAGTATTTGAAGAGGAAATATTTAAAAGGTAAAGCCCGTAGCCAATAAGCAATTAAAAGGTATTCAGCCTCATTATTATGGAAACAAAAACTGAAGTCATATTTACCAGAATGACTAAACCTGAGACAATATATAAAGGCATGTATTTCCAGGAAGATAGAGTAATAAAAAACTCTACACATTGCTGATCAGAGCATGGACTGATAGAGCATATCAGGAGAATTGTAAGGCATAACACACAAGTGATGGTTACAAAATACAGCATAGTATATGTGGAATTAAAAAGTGATTATAATAAATATGCATTGCCATTAATCCTTCCCCCCAAAAATGTGCCCTCTTGCTTCAAATGCACATATCTCATCATCGCTGGCCTTTTCCAAATATTCTCTTTTGACAGTGCCTATGTAGCAGCCTCAACATCCTGTATCAATTCAAGACATTTACAGGAATCTCTGTTAAGTAGAAACATGAATGTATCCTTCTTCACCAGATCGGTCACTAGGCAAGCATTGGCTCTTCCCTAACGTCAGAATGACCATGAAAGGCAAAGATTTTGAATCTGTTCAGGACACAGGTATGGTCTCAACAGTGCAACTAAAGACCCTTATGTAAGAGAACATTCAGAACTGTTCCATGGAGTGGCGAGAACAGTATGATAAACGTGTTGGAAGAGAAAGTGTTTGAATGGGGGTTATTTGCAATATGGCAATAATATATGTCTTTTGCTCTATTATTATTATTGTATTAGAAATCAAACTGGTGACCTCACACTTGCCAGGCTGTGCTGTTGACCTACACCCTTGGCCCCTACTTTCATAATTTTAAAAAATATAAATATACACTGTTTTTATCAAACCCCATACTGTAGTTAAAAATTCATGTATGGTTTACTGCACTAATTCCAAAAATACCATGTTTCAGAGCTGTCTTCTGGGACTTTCCCCATTCCAGTCCTGTATTGGTCAGAATCCAGTCGAGTCACATAGAACACACAAGTAATGTGAGTATGAAAATTTAACACAAAGCCTATTAGTTAAGGAAAGGAGAATACCTACTAAGAGAGAATGAAGTAGAATTGTCCAAAATGTCCGGAATCCTAGAGAACCTCCTTTGGAGAAGAAACACATTTGGGAGGGACTCTCCCTAAGCAGACAATATGAGCCCTCAGAGCAGGTGTGACTACCGCTCCTCGGCAGGCTGGAAGCTTCATGGGGCTGTCAGTGCAGACTTGACGTATATCCATGGAGGTAGGACAAAGGCCGGCAATTCAGAAACCAGTGAGCAGGTAAAGATAGTGCTTCATGCTGCCTTTTGTCAAAGCTGACTCACAGCTATTGAGCAAAGCTTCATGAGTGAGCACTTTTAGCCTGTCGGGCAGCAGACTAGTAAAGACTAGATGGACGCCAAGGGACAGGACTGGTAAACAAAACTTAGCAGAGACCCCACTTTGCTTTGGCACATACTCTGCCAGCACTTACACTTCCAAAGCATAAAGTATTCAGCAGCACCCCAGACAAAAGAAGATGCACACCATTCTGAAGTCTCCCTCAACACCCCTTCCTGACAAATGTTAACCTCGTGTCAACCAAGCAAGAACATATCCAAATTTCGCATACAGTATCACAAATCTTTGAAAAACAAGGGCAAACTTGGGGCTGAAAGTATGTGCATGAGGAGGTATCTATTTACCAAGACAATTTACCAAGAAATATACTATCAGAGAAAAATTAAGTAGACACATATGGCTGTGGATTTGGAAAACACCATATCTAAATGAACCGAGGTATTAATATTTACTGGGAAATACTTTGCCAGAACTCTGTCCCAACAATCTCCTGATAAGACCTGAAGGCGATCTCCTGAGAGGGCGTCCTTAGTGCTCAGAAGTGCTGACCGTCTCATGTATGTGAAGAAGAGACATGAAAAATTACTAAGGAGAATATCAACAAACAGCTAGAAGAAGGGAGGGTTCCAGAATGATAGTGCTGTCTCATGACAGAAGGCCAGAAAATCTTGCTCCTTATACTGTAGCTGACATGACACTGGAGGTCAAAGTTTGCTGAACAAAAATTATTTATCCTGCATAAGAAAGCTTTGTAGTAACATAGCAATTACCTTGTGAAATATGTATTTTCTAATGCTTCCTGAAAGGGATCTGTGTAGATTTCATGGGGAACTTTAAAATGAGAAATGCCACAGTTCTCTACAGTATGTAATTTAAGATGACCTTGGCCGTGTGTTATGTACATCACTAGCATGGCCTATCTCCTATATAAGGCAAGCGATGAGCAAGGTCCAAGCTAGATCCACTGCTCAGAGGTACAACACATCTGCGAATCTATTCTCTGGTTGTTCATGAGGTCTCTGAGTGCCTATTTTGGCTGGGAAATGTCTAGAGTTGGTAAATGGTTGCATTGCTTTCCAGTTCTTAGAATAAGAGATCTTATAATAAAGTCTTGAAAATACCAATCCCTCATTTCCAAGGGTGCAAATAAGTAGCAATTGAGATTCAAAGAGTTGGGCACTACTATCAAAGATGAAATGCTTCTCGAGATGGTGATATACCCTTGCAATCCCAATACTTGGGAGGCTGAGGCAGGAGGATCCCTGTGAGTTTGAGGCCAGCCTGAGGTACTTAGCAAGAACCTGTCTCTAAAACAAACCAACAAACAAATGTGAAAATCCTCAGAAGTGGTGTTTTCCTCCACTGAATTCATTTTTTGGATTTTGAAACACGCATACACATACGCAAAGAGACTTGTCAGTAATCAAGAACCTAGCAAAGTGATGCCACAGTTAGTCTCTGCATCTATACGGCATTGCAAAGGCACTTAACTTCTATGAGAAACGATAACAACAAATGGATACCTTCTCATACTCATGAGAAGGTCACAATCTAGTCTAAAGGGAACTTGACCTTAATTATAGTCCACACAACCACGCTTTATCTAGGACCATGCATCATCTTTACCTAGGAATGGCGTTATGATAATTGGGTGTGATGCGCTGGATGTGGCATGTATTGTGGACATCAAAATTGCATGCATTTTGAAAGGCCTGAAAAGCAGGAGTGTCCTGAGTCATTTCAGCCAGAGCACAAAGCAGTAGTTATGCAGAATGTGTCTTCTAGGATGTACAAGGTTTGATGGAATAATTTAGAGAGAATGTATGTAAAACTCTTGAAAAACCGCATTGCATATATTTACTTTTAAGACTTCAGTTGAAGCAGGACTGAGAATAGGGCAAGAATTCTGCTTGAAGTTGCTATGCACCTACAGACCATGGGACCTGTAGCTCTACGGATTCAAAGGTATCTGTGGTGGCTGGAGAGGTCACCTAAGTCCCTGGAAATACAAAATTTAGACATGAATTTTAGGGCAATGTCATTTAGAAGCTAGAGCCAGACTTTTGCACTAAAATAATAATTTTTAAAATTCGCTTAAAAAAAGAGTTCCTGACACACCAGCGAGCAGGCCCTGGAAGGGACAGAGGAACTGATCGTAGAATATCAATGACAATGCAATTGGAGTTGCATACCAGGAGTTGGCCAGCACCAAGACAACATAAATTCAGGCATGCAAAGGAGCCACCTCTCATCGGCTGGAAATGGCACACTTGAGATAAGAATGGGGCACATCGAAGGACATATGTAAATTGAATGAATTAAGTGGCTAATCTCCCAAGTCACTTACTTTGATCACTCTGATGTGCTCTCTAAATTCACACTTATAACCTTGACAGAACTTTCCCTACAACCTGCCAACCCTGGAATTAAACACTCGAGCCTGGCATATGGAGGCTTCTGCATGATATGCTGTGACAGTCAAAACCAGATTGCATCAGCCCTAGGTGATAGTGATAAGAGAAAATTCTCCAGAGAGCAAACTCCAGAGTAGTGCATTGTTAACTCACCTTCTGTGAATTGAAATACAAAGATTAGGAAAAGCTCTGACTTCTCCGCAGTGCCCAAGGGCCTCAGTTGGTTGGGCCAGAGATCTAAAAGCAGAAATATTGGAATAATGGACACTCTGAGGTTTAGGGAAAAACATACAGTTAAGGGGATGGCCATTGAGACAATGGGGTGAAATCCTTCTTCCCATTTTAGCTACATGTGGGTTCATGCTGTCCATTTTCCTTTCACAGGAAACCTTGCTCTCTCAGCAAACACCAGAGACCTCTAGCTGTCAGCACTACAGATTTGTCTCCTAGCAAAGAAGCCCTCCCTCAAGGGAATCAAACTCTAACCCTAATCAGTGGCAAAATAGCCTGTGCTATATCTATACCTACGAGGTTTTAAATGAGACAGTCATCTCCAGTGTTAATGAGGCTAACAGGGATTAATGATCTGGTATGTACTGCTCATAGATGAAAGGCCTGGTTTATGGATTAAAGGCTTAGTTTATGGTGATAAAACTAAAGGCTGCTTTGTGGTGATAAGCAGCAAGAAAAATCATCCATCAATTATTTACTCCAAGCATCATAGATGATACAAACATAAAAATGGCACTCAAAAGGTAGTATAAAATGCATTAGCAGGTCCTTGGTGTGTAGCAATAGGGCTGTACAATTGAAACTAAGGTTGAGAGTCACAATGCATGAGGACAAAAATATAGAAAAATGCTGTGTTGATTAAGGAACACATGAGTGAATCTTTGAATAATGTTAATAACACTAAAATATGAACAAAAATTCAATGATATTTACATGCTTTTATCAACCTGAAAATGCTGAAAAGGTTCTCCTAACAAATATTCCCCAAATCATTGGATTTATAGCAACCAAAGTCAATCTTTGTACCAATAGAATATAATATTCAAGAAGAATCAAACTTTAAGTTTTTATACTCAACTGGAGCTTCTAGTTCACTGGAATCTGTATACAATGATATCCTTGCTATTTTCTACTCATGCTAAGTAAATTCTAACTTTATAAATTTTACAGTCTCTTTTGATGCTTTGTTGGCCCGGAAACCCAGTCAGTTTCTTCACTCAGCCCCTGGAGAAGTAGATGAAAACTTCTGTCTGAGGACTTTCCTGCCAGTATATGTAAGCATCAAATGCCCAGTTAATTGCCTCTGGCTTTGAGCACACTTAAGCTAATCACCATCAAGCTTGTTGTGCAGTTTTTCTAATGTGTGGAATTCATTATTCATTTTACCCCTGAAAGGTAAAGGCTAGTTTACCTATGGTGGTCCGTTCAAAATAGACCTTCCAAAAAGAAGCAATGCTTTTTGCCAATTGCTTGGGCCATCAGTCCTGCTAAATGACAAGGCTTGAACTGCAGCTCATGATTACAACACAGGCAGGATTGCTGCCCATCTCTCTGAGCTCACTGGATCTGTCTGGAAGGACAAGGCTGAAATCAAACCCATGTTCTGTCAAACTGGCTCTTGTTTTCGTACCTCCACGCTTTCCATGGCTATGCACTGTTTGCAAGCCCACAGTTAGAGTTCAAGTTAGTTACCCAGTAAGACTAGACATGCTCACTATCTTAGTATAACAAGTGGTGTACAGAACACGAGTGCGTGAGCCCTAATGATGCTGGCCCCATTGGCCTTGCATGTACGCTGTTACAGGCCATGTTTCCTTATTTTCTGAATATCTTGGTCTCACTTATTTTTTTCTTATGGTCCATACAAAATATCCAACACCCCAAATGAAGGAAGGAAAGATTTAGGTCACAGTTTGTGGACATTTCAGTCCATACTCGGCTGGATCCAAGGCAGTGTGGTACATGGAGGAGGACAGACGTTAGAAGTGGTAGAAAACAGAAAAACATCAAGAGAAACAGGGAGGGGGGCCGGGGAGATAGCTCAGTGGAATAAGTGCTTGCCTGCCAAGCACAAGGTCCTGAGTTCAATCCCTGGTATCCCAAAAAACAAAACAAAACACAAAGAGAAACAGGGAGGACCAGGGGCAGCAATGGCAATGGAGGGCAAGTCTGTCTCCCTTATGTTGTATGCAGGCCGTCTGCCCCAGGCCATGGGTAGCACTCACACCCATAATCCCAGCAGCGCTCACACCTATAATCCCAGCACAGGGGATCACGAGTTAATCACCAACTCTAGTAGTCCGCCCCACAACTGCATGAGGTTTTGGGGAGATAATTAGACACAAAACTTAACAATCTTCTCAAAATTAATTTATGAATTTTCCATGTTTTTATTTATGGCGGTAATCCCAGAACTTCAGGGAATCCCTGTTCACAGACAGGGATACTGGGATTACATCTATATCACCCACAGCTCTCCCAGCTTGGAAACAATCGCCTGGGGAATACTTCATAATACTTGGTGGCTGATGGAATCACCTTAGCAGTCCTGTGGCATTAAAGGAAAGCCTCGACACAACAGCGAGGTACAAGAAAGTAAAACACATAAGAGTTAAGGAGCAACATGTTTTTAAATACAAGGTAAAATAAAAATGACAAAAACTCTAAAGATAAGAAAATAAGGACTGTAGAAAATCTTATAACTGTGGAGATTAATAACTACTGTCTGCTAAGAGAATATGTTTGTATTATAAATTTCTACCAGATTTCTGGTGTCTAAGAAGAAAAGATTAGAAACTAGACACAATAAAAATATAGAAATTAAAATGTGATTGCCATGTAGCATATGTGTCATAGACAAGATGTTTCATAAGCACTTCACAATCTATTTCTAATCTTCTCCTCATCCTATAATGATAGTTACTGCAGTTACCGCTTTATTCTACAAAATTGAAACTGGGGAAAATGAAGGAAAGGTTTTGAAGATTTTTGGAGTTTAAACTCAGTGTTTGGAAACCTGTCGGAAATAAATAGATCATGTAAACCTCAGGATTACTTTAAATACGAAGCTTGACAGCAATTATTCACACTTGTAAAAAGAAGTTGCTCCTGGAAAAAATAAGAACAAAGCATCTAAGAAATTAAATGTGTATTCTTAAACAGATTTGAAATAGTGAAAGGTTGGCCTACATTGGGGACATACAAAATAATATACACGGGGAAAAGCTCATACTCATTATGATGTCTTCGCTGTCTGTATTGGTTTGACTTTTATGGCAATATTTGTGTAACCTTATGTAAATTGTTCTTAAGAAAATTGTGCCTCCATTTCCCCATGCATAGAAATCACAATAGTTATTTTTTTTTGTTAAAGTGAAGATTAAATAGATATATGTGAAGCAGTCAGAACAGTGCTTGTTATGCAAAGATCACTAACTTTGTTATTGTCATAGCATAGAGATACAAAGATTAACACATTGGAAATAATTTAAGAATATGAGATGTGGTTGAAGACTACGTTATGTGCTTAAATTTTAAAAAATTATTAAAGTTTCTGGGGAGACAGCTCAGCAGCATAAGCACCTGCCTAGCAAGTACAAGGTCCTGAGTTTGATCCCCAGTTTAAAAAAAAAAAATTATTAAAGCTAATAACTCAGCAGGCTAAGTGCCTGATTAGGCAAGCGCGGGGACCAGGGTTTGATTCCTGGTACCACATGCCATGCCAGCCCTGCCCCAGGGTGCGCTGCACTGGCCACACCTAGTGAGACTCTGTATTAAATACATAAAAGAAAAGTTAAGAACTCATTGGTATTGATCATCTTCAAAGTACTCCCTCTCTCTCCAAATACACCTATCTCACCACTTCCACTTTCTGAAGCAGTTCAGGTAGTCCTCTTTCATGAGTGTGCTGCTGTAATATACTGATTCGCACAAACGATTTACATTGCATAGTAATTTTGACTTCAGAACCACATTCACGGAAGTGAAGTTCGAAGACTGCTTTAGAAAGTGGCAAGAATGACGAGATAATTGTGCTAAAAGTGAGAAGGAAGATTTTGTCAGTGGTTCATGGTAATGTGTCTTTTATTGTAATTTTTAAAAATGTAAATATTCATCATATTTCTTGATTTCCCCTTGTGCATTAAGACACATGACCAGTAATTGTATATTGGAAGAAGACAAATTAGTTTATAGAAGTACCATGACATTATTTAGGCTAAATTTAAGGAAACAAATCTTTTCTTTTTTATTGTTTGGTGCAGAGACCCAACCCCAAGGTGTCCAGGTTGCTACACAGGCATTCTACCACTGAGCTACATCCGCAGCCCAAAGATCAACTTTTAAAAGGAAACAGGAACCTTAATGCTTCTGAGCCTATTCTCACCTCTGAGATTTTGACCAATGAATCAAAGCACAGCACAAGTCCCATCTTCTAGGCCTCTGCTCAATATTTCCTTTCCTCTCTCCCCTTTGTAACACCTGTCACAGCTTTCCCACATGACTTACCTACAGCTGCACTGAGCTTGACCCATTTCTGTCGACAGAGACTCAGGCAGGCAGCAGCTATCTCCGTCCTCTGGTTCCAGGTCACTCACATGTATCAAGTGAAATATATGTTGCCTCTTTAAACTTGAACTGCAGCGACACAATGAATGATCATTTAGTATATGGTGAAAATATTACAAAGTTAGATAGCAGTAAAATATTGCTTATCTGGATTTACCTGGGCATTGTGTGTGTGTGTGTTAAATGAGATCGACCAATGCCTTTACACTGAGCTACATCCTCAGCCTTTTAAAAATCTTACCAGATTTGGAAAGAATCCTGCTAAATTGTTAAGTTATCCACATTGGTTTTGAACTTGCAATCCTGCTGTCTTAATCTCCCAGCACACTGGCACTACAGGTTTGTACCACAATTCCAGAACACCTGGGCTTCAGTATCAGAAGCAACCTGATTAGACTAATTATCTCAAGTTTCTAGAGGGAAGGGACTCTTTCCTAGAGCATTCTTAAGTTTGTTCACAAGATTTAGTTACTTGAAAGTTGTGATACAAGACCTTCCTTCTCTTGGGAGCTGTTGGCTCTCTCTCATTATGAGGGCCTTTCTAGGGGTCATCTCAAAGTACAGGATCTAATTTTCATTGCAGCAAGCAGGCAGGATGGTATGAAAGAGCTTCAAGAAGGGAAACAAGAAAGAAAACAAGAATCAGCCTTTGTAACCTAGTCATGGAAGTGACAGCCCATCATGTTAGTATATCCAATGGCTAGAAACAACTGGCGAGGCCCTCCCACTGAAGAGGGGGGAGGCCCACAGACAGGAATAGAAGAGGCAGAGAATTCCTGGAGCCATTGTCAGGAGCTACTTACAACATCATTAATTTTATCTCTCTCAACACATTTTTCATGTTTCCCTTTTTTCTCTATTGCTGTCTCTTCTGTACACACACACACACACACACACACACACACAGAGATATTAATTGAACAGTTCTCTCATAAATGCTGAAATTGATTTCTCAAAATCACTCATGCTTTAGATGTTGCTAAATCTCAAGTGGGAGTTTTCTTGCCCTAGCAGTAGTATTTGACCTAATAGATGGACCATTACTGAAAGCAGTCTTTCCAATTGTCTACCCAGAATCTGCATCCTGCATTCTCATGCATCTCTCCTTTTGTACCTCCTCCACTGCAGCCCAACTTGCCTTTTTCATGTAAGGTGGTGCTACAGAATTCAGTCCTTGGTCTTGACCTGTTCTAATTAACTGCTGTCAGCCAAACCTTTACTACACACTATTTGTCCAACTGCCTGGTGTCTCGACCTGGAGGTTAGATGGAAATCACCATGCAAACAAATCCAACTCTAAATTGTGATTTTGTGCCCACTACAAAGCGCTACTGCTTCTCCTCTGTCAGTTCATGAGAGGGACATCCTTCTATTACTTATAAAGATCCGGAAGTCCTCAAATGTGTCTTTCTTATCCCCCAAAACTCTACCAAGGGAATGCAGTTTGGGGTATCCATCAAAGTGAAGGGAAAGCCTGCTTGGCCCATCTCACCTCCTCACTCCAGAACAACCATCTGCGATGTGTGCTGCCTTATCCATCTCAGGCTCCGCAAAACTCTGTTGCCTGTGATTAAAAACACAGCCAACAATATAATACTGAGAAGGGGAAATCAGTTCATGTCATATTCCGAGCTTCTTATGTCACTAAAAGGAAAATTAACAGGCTTTAACAGCCTAGGCTGCCTCCCCTATCTTTTCTACTTCATTTCCTGCTCTTCTATTGGTGGTTAGCATACTTGGCTCACCTGGAACAGCCAAGGGCTTTTTAAGCACTCTGATGATGTCTTTGCCATAGGGTTTATCCAGGGGTTACCTCTTCTGCCCTTCTTCTCCCAAAACTCCATCTCAATCACTTCATTCCAACCTTTTCCTAAACCTCCCCTTCTCAGTGCAACCTCTCTGCATCATCCCGTACCTGGAATTACAGGTACACGCCACCACACCCAATCTCAATTGCCTTGTCAGTGGATTTTTGATCAGCCTCCCTCTCCTACCACCGCAGTGAGACTCTGTCTTCTCTCTTTACATCTTATAAATAGCAAGATCCTACTCTGACATATCTGTTAGCTTCCTAATTTCCCGAACTACTTATTTATTTATTTTTGTATTTTTTAAGGAATGGTCTACAGGGTACTCAGGGTCTCACTACTACATCAGACTCATAGTGATCTGCCTGCTTACATCCTCCCAAGAGCTGGGATTACAGGCATGCACCAGCATGCCCAGTCTCTGAGAAACTTATTATCTAATTATGATTCCTATAATAAAGCTTTCTGGAAGTAAGAATATCTTTTAGGTAGTGTTTTCCAAATGCTTTCGAGGTGTCTATCATGTGAAATATATTTTATTTGTATTTCCTACATCATTGATGAGTGAATAAACAAGTGAATGTTGCATTTCTATTCTAATTTATGAAATTGGATCTTTAATTATTTGTATGTCCCTTAACATAAAACATAATAAAAAGAAAGTGTCTACAGAAAATTATAAAAATTTCTCCAAGATATATGTTGACCTAAATTTTCAAGCATTGCAATATAATTTCTTTTTATCTGTAATGATCCTATTGACTCCAAAGTTAGGCTATCAAAGTAGTTGTGTAATGGGAAAATTGGGTCTATTAAATGTTTTTGGCACGCCAGCTCAAAAAAAGCCAATTTAGAAAGCCAACATGAAATGAATGAATAAAATTTGAAATTCAAAGTTACGGGTTATGATTTCAATTACTTAAGAAAAGAGTTCTTTTTATTTATAATTTATTCCTGGTATATTATGTAATGTCAGACAATTTTTATCATACTACTTAGGCATTACTTTGATTCAGATATGTAATATTTCTCCATAAGGGAAAGAAGCTTTAGCTTTAAAAAAAATATGCTCTAGAAGCAGGAATAACTGAAAATAACATAAATGTATCTCTGTCTCTTTCTGTCTATCTCTCTCTCTCTGTCTCTCTGTCTTTATCTGTCTGACTCTCTCTCCCTTTCCTTCTCCCTCTGTCTCTTCTATTTCTCTTCCATTTCTTCACCTCCCACCTCCATTCTGGAGTATTAAAATGCCAACATGTTCTGTTTTGTTTATACAAATATTTTAATTCCCAAACCCTTCCTAAAATCTTAGTAGTACATCTTCTAGAAAACTCTATTGCTGTTAGAATCACAACACAGCATGGTTCTCTTTTTTTTTTTTTTAGTCTTTTTGAGACAGGGTCTCACTATGCAGTTCAGGCTGGCCTTAAGCTCACTTTGTAGCTCAGGCTGGTCTCGAACTCACAACAATCCTCCTGCCTCAGCCTCCCGAGTGCTGGGATTACAAGCATGCACCACCACGCCCGGCTAGCATGGTTCTCTTGACTCTTAATTCTTCTATCTCACTCGAATTGTTGGCAGACTACATGCAATAGGATAACAAAATACAGTGACTGTTTGAGTTACGACTGTTTTACACGTTTTCACCAATTGTCCTTAAAAAGCTTCACTTCCCATGAACACATCTGTCTCCAGTTTTTTGCTGCTATCTGAAGCAATTCTAGAAGTTGTCTTCTGGGTTGCTAGTGGTGGCCCCGCCCTCTATGTCCTGGGTTGATCAAAACTTCCACCTGACGAGGTCATATTGGCTTTGGCAAAGAGCCAGAACCGTGGTGCCAGATGTGGTGGAAAAGAGGTTGAGGATGCCCTGCAGAGTACAGCAGTGCCCTTGTGCTGCAGGGTACAGCAGTGCCCTTGTGCTGCAGGGTACAGTAGTGCCCTTCTTCTGGATGCCATTCAGCAGCCGAAGCTTTCACAGGGTTTTTGATCATGCTCCATCGTGGCATTCAGGAAAGAAGGCTTCCAGAACTACTTCAGAAGGTGGCTAACCAGTGGAGAAAGTTTGTTCCAAGTAAAAGGGAATATCTATCTCGAAGGTGATCAATGGTAGTTTCAAAGCACTGCTTTTACTATAGTAACATTTCATATTTATCGTTTACAGTATATTATGTGCAGACTTTGTATGCATTAGTGACTTTATCTCTACTATGTTCTGCAGTTACACAACTTCAAAGACTTATTTACATTCTTCAGAGAAACATTAATAGTGTACTTAATGAGGTCTTTTATTATTATCGCTTTTTTTTTTGTATTTTACAGAGGGGTCTGCAGGGTGTCCAGGGTCTCACTACTAGATTAGACTCGTGGTGATCCACCTGTTTACAGCTTCCCAAGAGCTGGAATTACAGGCATACGCCTTCACACCCAGGCTCAATCGCCTTGTCAGTGGAGTCCAAGGGCTGGGCCTGCATGGCAGGCCCAGGGCTCAAACCCCCAGCCACTGCACCTGCTTGAAGACACTTTAATTCATTGAGCTGTTTGGCTGGCCCTAAAACAAGGTTCTAAATAACACAAACATGAGAAGGGCATTAAAAAATTAGACTACAGGACAAACTGAAATGCAAGACAATTAATCTGGACATTGTTAGGGATGTCAAATACAAGATGGCAGACCACAGCTTGGTAGGAAAATGCACGGGAAGCGCACACTAGGAAACTGAGCTCACTGCTTATTTAACAATATAAATGTGGTAAAAATAGAGCTTTGATCACTTTAATTATTATAACGTATGGAAGAAAAGGAGTAATGTTTTCTCTCCTTTGTGTTACTTATATCATAATGTTAAATGTATAGGCCTGCAAACCAAATTAAAGATTCAAAAGATATCTCCACAAAACTATTGAAATGAAAGAAGAAAAAAAGAACGGGATAAATGGGAAAGATTTGTTATGAGGTAGAAGGACTTGCTTAAAACAGTTTTAAAAATACTTACAGGGGCTGGAGAGATATCTCAGTGGTATAAGCGTCGGCCCGGCAAGCATAACGTCTTGAGTACAGTTCCCGGTACTGCATGCCGGCCCACCTGAGAACCGGAAGTGGTGGTGCACACTTGTAATCCCAGCACTAGGGAGGCTGAGACAGGAGGATCACTATGAGTCCGAACCTCATAGTGAGACCCTGTACCAAAAACAAATAAATAATTTTAAAACAAAATAAGAACATATTTTTACCACACAAGGAAGAAGGTCGTGTATTCTAGGTTGGTCCAAAAGATAAAATCACATTCACACAAATATAGCTTAGAACATTGATGAATTAAGTTCTTAACCATTAAAATTGACAATCTGTGGTTCAAAGTTTGCCTTGTGTGATTTTTATCCCTCGAGGTTTTAATAAACATTTGTGGGACCATTTGTTACAGATAACTTTGGAAAGCATTGGTAAATGGAGTTTTTATCCCCACAAAGGCATTTCAATTCCAATGTGCTTTGATGTGGATTTTCTATGTAAAACTTTCCGTTCTCCACGTACCCCTGCACCCTTTCTTTTCTCTTTTCTGTTGATGTGTCATTTCTTTTCTGTTTATCTTGCCTCCATTTTCACCTCCTATGACCCTTCCCCAGTGTTTCCTTCTTTCCCCCACCTGGGCTAGATCACCAGTAATACCGACTCTTACTAATTTCACTATAAATGATCATTTTCAACATGTTTTAAAATGTTCTGTAACATGCTTGCATTCCAACTGCACTGATGCTTGTAAAACTAATGAACTATGTTTAAACAAGGCAGATTTGTTTAAAAAAATTGAGAAATTTTGAAAGATCACATATGAGTCCTACCTAGGACTGAAGGCAAATCGTATCACACAAAGACGATTCCGCAAAGTCATCTTGGACTAAGCTATGTCCACTTCAAAATGGAATGGCATTTCGGCACAGAACCCCACCTCTCCTACCATCACTGCAGTCTGTGTGTCTGTTGACGGACAGCTGAGGCACCTCAAGGCTATCAACTGCACCTAAAGTATGTGATCCACCCTGGAGAATATTCCTCTTAAATAACAACTAGATTTTTTTGCAGCACCAGGCTAAACACTGAAAACTTCTAATAATAATAGAAAATGATAGGATAATGCAAAAAAAAAAAGTGTCTTGTTTTATGAGCCTGGATGCTGTCTCAACGTGACTGTTCTTAGGTCCATTGGTTTGTTTTGGTTTTAATTATACAAGTTTTTAAATAATTCACACAAAAATAAAATGCCATTGTGCACACGATTGGTCATTTCAACCTATTCTACCATGAAGTACTTCCTCACTACAAATGAAAGCTGAAATTCTTTAATAATATCTGGTACTACTGCATTTAGTGCTATAATTGACTAGACTATTTTTATTTTTTTTAATAGTACATGTTTTAGTAGGTAACGTTCACACTCCTTGTGGACAATTGGTAACTGTGCACTAAACATCTTGTTTATCCTTCCTTCCACCATTTATCCATCTCTTGTTGTTTCATGTTAGTACATGTCTGAAATAATATTTATATTCCTCCTATGGACTTTTAATTGTTTAAAACTCTGGTATCTTATTTTTCCTGCATTAAAATTGCCACTTTCTAGACAGCAATAAATTTATTTGCTCCTGTCTTTTGCAAGCATGAGACTTCTGAACTTCGAAAAAACAGAAATGAGTTGTATGACACGGAATAGCACCAAACACACCAATACCTTTTCACGTCCCTGGATACTTCCTCTGTCTTGTTCATGTCTGTCAGTGAATACGACCTTGCACACCCCACAGTGTGTTTGATCTCTTCCTAATTTTGCATTCATTTGCTCAGGTAAGCTTATCTCTTCTCTGTCCATTAATTGCGTTCCCTCAAAAAAAATTTTTTTTGTTAAAACTGTGAGTGTATTCGGCAAAAGTTCTTTCAACTTCACATCATTCCTCAACAACTGTCTGCATCACTCTCCTTCTTCTCACCAGCTGTCCTTGTTCTAAGGGAAACCCTGTTTTTTTTTTTTATTTTCATTCTTCATACTACAATGATTTCCTTCAATGATATTGCACAATTTTATCTGATTGTACGTCTCTGTATTTCTGTCACTGCATTTTAGGAAAAGCTCACTCTTGTTTACTTTCAGGTCTATTCAAACATGTCTTTTATTACTGCATCTGTGGGCCTCCGGGCTTATGTTCTCTACTATATTTCTTTCTATCCAAGATTACAAGACAAAGAAATGTAGTTTCTGACTCTTCTTTTTGCAGTAATATTAGAAACACAGATCTTTCTGCAGAATTGCCCACATCTAAGTCAGTATCCCACATGTCCTGTGTCCCTTAGCTGAAAAGTTCTTTTCTCATATCTAAATAAGCATAATATTTTGATAATTATAAGTGTAGGAATCTTAAAATCATTTGTACTATTGAGGGTTATTTATTTTTGGTCTTTTAGAGACAGGGTCTCACTATGCAGTTCAGGCTGGCCTTGAGCTCACTTTGTAGCCAAGGCTGGTCTTGAACTTATAACGATTCTCCTGCCTCAGCCTCCAGAGTGTTGGAATTACAGGCCTGAGCCACCATACCTAGCCCTAGACATTGCTAATTTTATTCAAATAGATTTTGGTCCATAATAGAAGTGAGTTATCAGCACAACTGGCAATTGTCCCAAGTTATTGACTTGAGCCTTTTACAGCTCAGCATGTTAATGTAGCTTTATTTTTGATACCTCACGGTTACATTTTTCTAATGAATGATTAAGACTGAGTTAAAGACCCATATAACTAAAAGTGTAACTTTTGGTATCTGACAAGGTCATTTAAACCCCTCAGGATTTACCCTGGAACCATGAACGGCACGTATAGATCTTTTGTCAGCATCAGCCATCTGGATGAGTCATGGCCATGCTTTACCAATTTGCTTTCTGTGAAAACCGCAGAGAAATTTTTCTCTCTAGGTGACTCTCCTTAGGCACACTATACTGGGTTAGTTTGTTGAATTCAAGAACCTACAATCTTTGGTATGGCATCAAGTATGAAAAGATCCTTAAAGGACTTCTCCAAATACAGCTTCTCTATCTGCAGTGCAACACCTATCTCTGACAAAACAAAGCAAAACAAAAAATTATGGATATAAATAAAGGACCTTTGTGTTATAAAAATATATCTATAGTTATATCTATTTATCTATCTATATACACAAGATAGTATTAGATATATAGCTGTTTTATCTTAGTTCATTCACAGAGAAGAAAGGTTTGTACTAATATTGTTTAGACAAGATATCATGTCTGCATCTTTTCCTCTGAATAACTACTACAAAGACAGCAATATGCAATGTATCAATTATTATAACTGTCCTACTGACCTGTTATGAAATTCTCATTGCTATTCTTTTCTCATTAAAATGAATAAAAAATAAAATAAAATATATTTTGGTTAATCCATTGAAGTTTTGATGTATGTAATTGTAATTATCATTTCTTTTAATAATGTAAAATTTCAGAAAAATGAGGATAATGTAGTTTGCTTTTTATTCTAGTTATTCATCTTTAAAATATAATGTGTGACTCTATAAAAATGCTTTCATCAACAAAATTCTACTTCAGGTACCTAAAGAATTGGATATTGTTTGAATCATGCAAACAAATTTCTAAATATGAATTAGGAGATAAAATAACAAGCAGATTACTTTCAAAGTGTCATTCTTCATGACTGCAAGATTTTCTGAGCTCCCAATAAATAATCTAAGCTATCATTGAATAAAGAAGTAGAAAACAAAAATTGGATTACCTAAGACTTTAAAATTTATAGAAAGTAAAAACAATTTTTAATAGCTTGTAAAGTTTAAATCTAAAAGTGAAGAACCTAAAGACATTTCTATGTGGATATATAAGTTTATAGAACTTTATTTGCTGATAGTTGCTTATAAAACACTTGAATTAATATTTTTCAGAATTATTTCAAAGTGCTTAAAGATGAAAATATGAATATAAAATTTTAAAAATTTAGTTCAACTAATAATGTATTGTTTAACAACTAAGTCAGTCTTAATTTTTTTCTATATTTCTTTCTTTGTTTTGGATTTTTCTTACAATTTATTCATTCTGATCATTTTTAAAATTTTACTGGAAACACTGATTTGAACTTTTTGCAAATGTATTCATTTAATACTGTTTCCTAGAAGATCAGTTGGATATTACTATTATTATCATTATTATTATTATTATTTGATCAGTTTCTGTTTCTTTCTTTTAATCTATATTTCTTTAGTTGAGACAGGGTCTAGTTACTCAGCTCTAACTTGCAGCGTTTCCCTAGTCCTAGCTTGCCTAGCACTGGGATTACAGGCATGCTCCTCCACACCCCATTTCGGGCCAAGCCAGAATGACTTGGGACCGGTTCTCATGTAGCACTGGCAATTGAATCTGGGTCCTTGTCCTTGCCAGCAGATGCTCTGAGTTATGTCCCTGGCCCTAAGCAGTCTCTCTTTAGGTTTACAAATCATTGTATTTTAATTTTTTTATTTTATATAACAGTTATTCCTAAACTATTTTTTTTTCTTTTAAATATATTTCTGGAGGTGGATTTTAATTAGCAAGCCTCTAAAAGTAGAAATCCTTGTGTTTGTTACACATGTTGAGAAATCCTTCATTTATACTAATTCCTGAACATCAGTTTTACTCATTTGAAAGCGCTGTGCTGAAGGTGTGGGGGTCAGGTCACTTTCTGCTTCCCACACCTCCCTTCACTTTCATTACTAGGTCACCTGTCTTCCCACAACGGCCTCTTCTCTCCTTCAAATTTTCTCCTCAGTCACTCTGATCTTTCAGGTTTAGAATTTTCATGACCATGTTACTTTCTAATGTTCCACTGTCGGATGTATTTCTCCTTAAGCTAATGAATTATGCTTTGGTAAATTCTGGAATGTACTCAAACTCTTCTGTTCCTGAAATGACTTCTCTCCCAATCTTCTTTCATTTTCTCCACCAGGTTTTACTTACTCAGTTGTCACATAGTTTATCTCCTTTCCTTTATGACTCTCACACATTCTGGTCCATTTCAAATCTCATTTTTATTCTGGTGAATGTTTTGAGCTTTATTTGACACACAGTGATTCTTAACTGGGCTCTACTGCCTTTTCCTCGATCCAGTTAATTTTTAATATCAAAGATTTTTTCCTACCTTAAATATTATTTAACTGTTTGAAAATGTACTTACATCTTCAGCTTTGTTCTTTTGTAATTTTTAAGTGCAATAAAATTATTTTCAATTCCTATTTCAACATTATTATAAAATGCACATCTCTTTTATGTAATGAGTTATAGCTCAGTTAATCATATACAAGTCTAGAAATGTATGTGTAAACTTCTTTAGAAGTTAAGAATTATTAAGTCTTTCTGGCTAATTTATAAGTCCAATACATCAAATAACAAGAGCAATTTTCTTGTCTTCCCTATTTGAAAAATAAAATGCAAAAACCAAAGTCTCAAAAATGTTTGCAATTTATATAATAAACAAAAAGAATAATCAGAAGATATAAACACAAAAGCTCAAGCAGAAAAAACACTCAATTATTTAACAAATAAATACATGAACAGATAATCTCAGAGAAAGTATAGGAAAGATTCTTGTACATAACAATGCTAACCATTTCATAAGAAACATAGTACAATAGTGTTATTCATCTGATACTATAATAAAAAATTTAATGATACATCTGTTTGAAAGATGGATGGAAGCAAATACACTTACATTGCTGGTGGGAATGCAATCAGCAATATTCCATATAAATGGAAATTTGGCAATACGTAGTAGAATTACTTATGCATATATGCTGATCGATGTATCAGTCAGGTATTACCACAATAAAACTACTTAACAAAATAATACAAGCTGAGAAACATAATAATAAACATTTTTTCCATTTATTCATTTCTCTAATATAATATGGCCTTAACTATAGCTGTTCTGGTGTTACAGTAGTGTTTATCTGACTGAGCCCCATGCCATAGGTTGGATCTCTGTGGGCTTTCTTACTGACTCACTTTCCATCAGTTACAACCTTTTCTGGCTACACATGCATAGAGGACCAGCAGATCACAATAAAAAGTCAAATCATCCAAGCCCATTTAAAATTTCTACATTATATCTG
Organism: Ctenomys sociabilis; assembly: GCA_004027165.1. Taxonomy (NCBI): domain Eukaryota; kingdom Metazoa; phylum Chordata; class Mammalia; order Rodentia; family Ctenomyidae; genus Ctenomys; species Ctenomys sociabilis. The sequence continues at coordinate 28,122 of PVKA01013115.1, forward strand.
TAGAATTCCACTGATCAATCTAAATTACATGGCTATTCCCAAATTATCAGTTGGAGGCTAATATACTCTACCCAGGGGAAAAGAAAGAAAGATAATAAGGGATGTTGTGTGAACTTTACCTCAAACCATCAAAATAGGCTTTGTTCAACTGTATTTTCAGTTCTCCTACATTAATAATTCTATGTCTTGGGCAGAGCATTCTGGGAGGTTTCATACTGACCAGAAGCAAAGAAAAGCAGCACAGCATCTGAAGATGCCAGGTTCTTTCTGTCTCACCCAAGAATGGGCCAGGAATAAAAGTGGACCATCAAATACCACTTTTATTCATGAAGATTCATTTTAAAGAAGGAAAATGTGAAGAAAAGAAATGGAAGGAAAATATACCTTCAGCCCACTTCAGAAACAGGACAGCCCACTTCAGAGCAGCAAGACTGCAGCCGTGCTCGGAAGTCAATGGAGGTGTTTCCTCCCGGGTCTTGTCTATCAGAAGCCTCTCTGCCCCTAACTATGACAGACAGGACACATCTGCTCTAACCTTCATGGCTCCGGATCTTTGGGGGCGGGGATGAAGACATAGTGTGGAAAATATAGACAAGCAAAGCTAAGGTCAGGGAGAGGGCTGACTCTCTTGCTGGAAGGAGAACAGAGCTACCAGAGGGACATTGCCTTATACTTTTGACAAAATTAATATCAGGAGGTAGAAGGTTGCCTAGAGACTAATGACTGGGGTTGTCTCAGGTAAGATGCTTTCTTTACTCAGGACCGACGTATTTCCAGCTTCAGCTGCTCCCTACCCACATCCTGCTCTCCACTTCCATTCAGAATCGGTTTATATCCTGCTTCTTTCAGCCCACAGTTTGGCTCTGCCTCACTGAGTGGTTACACCCTGTCTTCAAGCCAGCCAGCCTTGACCCTTATCTCCTACCTCAAGGACTTTATTAGAAGGAAATGAGAGAAGGTAAAAGAGTTCACACTATGCCTACAGATATGATAGGGCACCTTTGGGAAGTTGTTCGAGGCTAATTTTACTCGACATTCCAGGTTAAGGAATTAATGCCTAGCTTTTAGGAAACAGCATTAAAAAAAGTCACATCACAAAATGAATATACAAGCAAGCACATTCAGTATCTGTTACAAATTAACAAGGAAATGAATCTTTGCTCTTCCAAAAGCCAGTGATTTTTATTTTTTTGTGAATGACTCAGCCCACCCTGGGGATGAGGCCAGCGTAGTACGTGGTACCGGGGGATTGAACCAAGGTTCCTGAGTTCTTGCCTAAGCAGGCACTGTAGACCGTTGAGCTACCTCACTGGCCCCCCAAAGTTTTCAAAGTGTGGTTATAGCTCTACTTTTAAAAGCTTGTGAAAATTATTATTAAACACACCAGTATTATCACCACTGCAAGATAGCCACTGGCAGTGCGTTTCTCTCTCTCTCTCTTTTTTTTTTTTTCTGGTGGAACCAGGAATTGAACTCAGGCCCTTGTGCTTGCCAGAGAAGCACTAACTTCACTGAGCCATCTCCCCAGCCCCTGTTGTTATATAGCTTTCTATGTAGATATAATTTATAGTGTTCTGAGTTACTGGACATTTTTATTATTTTTTAGCTTTTCATTGTGGTTATTTTACTTTTCATAAAGTATAGCAGATTGAACAGCATCACATATCCTTCACGGTGCACCTATCCTGCTGTCTGGGCAGCACCTTCAAAAAGAGGGCTATAATTGTGTCTGTGTCCATAAATAAAGAAAGACAGGAGATGGAGTCCTTGCATTTGTTCTCAACCAGTACCGAGTTTGGAAGAATCTGTACTGCACTTTGAATGAACAACTGCTAATATGTTCATCTGTTCTTGATTTTTCTTCCTTGAAGAAGAAACAGAGAATTTGGGAAAGAATAGAAGTTTATAGCAACTAAGGGTGATGTAGGTTTTTGTTGGAGTGGCTGCAATAAAGACATACTGTAGAAGTAGTTTTGAGAATGTGAAAAGTGATTAGCTTATATAGTATGGGTAGATTAATGTCTATATATATGTGGATGTGTGTGCAAATATGTATGCAAATAAACATGAAATATCAGCATACTACTAATATGCATTATATAAAAGAATATTATTTTTCTTGGTGAATTCATAACAAAATACTTAGCAATAAATTTGCAGGAGATGTGAAAATTTTAAGACTTAAGCATAGATATAAAGAGCATGAGAGAAATAAAATTTGAATGAGTAAAGGTAACATTTGAAATCTACATGTACATCAAGGAAAAATAGTGTTTGTTTCACCAGTCTCAACCTATTACCAATTTTGACACATTTCTCATAAAAGCAAAATCAAAGTAAGTTAAAATATAGTTGTTCTGATACACATCTCCTCTTAAGTGTGTAGCATGGTTTTAAATATCTCTAGGGTTACATGTAGTGAATTTTCAAGATTTCAGAGAAAGCTAGAAATGGGGTAAACAATCCTTTTGCTCTGCTGAGATGTTTCTTTCTACTAAAAGGTTTCCATAAAGTTTCAGAGTACTTGAATCTTTATAAATAATCTTAGCATATTTTCTTAGGGTGTGGCTAGCACAGATTTATAACAGAACTCTGAAAGATGTGAAGTTATTTGCCTTTTGTGTTCAATGCCTTTAAGGTAATTATTAGCCATGTATATTTATATATTTTTTTCTTTTTTGTGTAACTGAGGATTGAACTCAGGCCCTTGTACTTGCCAGGGAAACGCTTATCCCACTGAACCATCTCCCCAGCCCTGCCATATTAACCTTGATTATCTTTTTTAAAATTGCAAATAATTAAATGTTTCTTGTTTGCTTTTCTTCCCTTTCTTAAAGATTTTCCACTATGAAAAGAACTTAAAATTCTCAAGAAGAATGTTAATCTCAGTATCAGTACTTGCTGCCACACTTTCTGATTTATTTTTTATTTATTTATTCAATTTTTCCCTTTCATCTGAGTAATGAGATCAAAAGGATACTCACAAAGAATAATGTTTTTTAGACCTTTACTTTCTTTTTTAGCAAGATATATATATCCTTTCTTTTCAAAAGACAAAAACTTTCTTGTTCCTTGCCATAGATTAGTCAACTAAATATAAAAATTTGCACTTCAGAATGTAAGGAAGTATTTTTATTGCCACCTTTGTTAAATATACCTTTAACCCAAAACAGAAAACACACACACATACACAAACATCTTAAACACGTTTTATTAAAACCATTTTGCTTACCATGCACATATTATTCCACTGAAATCAACTGAGAGTTCTATTCAACTTTGCCTATCAGTCATATCATTAAAAAAAGACATTTCATTTATTTCAACATTATCATTATACTTGAAGTTTATTACAAAAGAAGCTAACACTACAGAAAAAGAATACCATTTTCAAAAATTAAACAATATGCATTATTTTATTATGGCACTGATTAAAATGCCCAAATGAATGCCAGAGTATAAATAACAATTTAATAACATAATAATTTATGCATATTGTGCACAGCTTATCCAGTAAAATTCTAGTAACTCTGTGTATCTTAAATTAATGTTGAAAGAAAATTTTATTTAAAATGAAAATTATATTTAAGGGAAAAGCAATGGATTTGTAAGAAATATCAAATGAACACAGTTGTTTCAAATATGCACTTGAAATTATTTTACACATTATTGCAAACATAACCCTGACCCAAAAGAAGAGTGAAAGAAACAGTGATGTGCAGTCGCATACATTGTACGTATTTATGCCTTTGATAGTTTATCAAATTTTTCCTGTGCGTCACCTCGTGTTACTGTGCTGAAAGGACTCGATATTTTAAAATATACAATATTTCTCTCTTGATTTAATATCAATTTTCGCAATGTAAATTCTGTAACAGAGCTGATCAATCTCTTGATTCTCAGGAGCAAGATTTAAGAGTTAATCAGGTTTTACTGGAAGGACCTGCACTTTTTTGAAAGGCCGGGAATACATAAAACATTTCCGATGTTCTGTCTAGATTTTAGTGACACATAGAAGCTTTCAATTTCTATTACCTTCAAATTTATTAATATGAAAACTACGTATTATTCTTTAAATCATGTTTTATTATTACAGAAGCAAATGCCAAATTCTTCCAATGAACCAGATGACTTAACATTCATACTAGCTGATCTCATCTCTACTAAGTAATTATGATTAAATATTTTCTATGTACAATCAATGGCGAACATTATCAAACATTAAAGTAACAACGAGGGGCCAGCAAGATAACTCAGAACTGTAAAGTGCCTGCTTAGGCAAACCAAGGCAAGCGCAGGGACCAGAGTTCAATCTCCAGCCCTACACACCACGGCAGCCCCTGCCTCCAGCGCAGGCTGAGCCAGCAGCCATAAACAAATGAATGAATGAATAAATAAATCAAGTAACAACTGAGATGCACTCCCAACTTTCACTGTTAAACAAACATAAAATCTCCTGAAACTTTTTTAGTATACTGTCAGCAAATATGGCCCACATGCATTGAAATTTCAACATGGCCACATGGCTAGAACCAAAAATAGAATATTTTTGTTTGCAACCAGGGTCTCTTCTTTTAGGTGATAGATAATCCATAACTACTATAACCATTCTCACTCTGCTGGGCATACAAAAATTATATCAGTCTCAAAATACTAATCATTTACAGCATGAGCTTATTTAGAAATAAGCACGGCGGGTTTTAATACTTATTTGTACACGTTTGAAACACCACTTGAAGCCTTCATTGGGTGTTTCTGGAGGTGGAGATGGTACGTTAGACATCTTCAGAGCGCTTCACCAAGGTGCTGGGTCCTGGAGGGAGGAGTCGCGACGTGATGGAAGGGCTGCAAGCAGGAGAAAGGGCGAGCGAAAGGTTACCTTCGTGATAGCGCGACTCCTACTCGGGATAATGGTACAAAACATCGGTAAGAAAAAGAAAAAATGTCAATAGGAGGGTGGTTGAGAGAGATGTGGGAAGGAAGCAAATAAACAAGATTGTGTGTGTTTGAAAAAGTTTGTCCTTCATTTCTTAAACGATGAAAACTGACAAGATGCATGCACACAAGAGCAAGCTGCTTAGGCTTGTAGGGCACAAAATAAATTTATTCTCAAGAAAGGGATCTGACTTAAAAGTGTATTAGAAATACATTTCCTCATTGTGAAAAATGCCAAAATGCAGACTTTTACTAGGAAGCAAGTCTGTGGCACAGGAAACTAGAGTTTTATAAAAATAAGTGAGAGAAAGAAACATAGCCAATTATTAAATGCAAAGTGTAAGTAATAATTATCCTATTTTGAGTTACCAGATGAAGGAAATGTAAAACATTTCAGGAAGTGAAGCTATGACAGAAAATTATGCATCTAATGAGCATATGTTGTATTTGAAATTCCCGAGCCACTTGCATTTGGTAAAGTGCTAGGGAAAGCTCAGTATAGACACCAGGAAGGTCTGTTTGACAGACATATATTTCGAAAGAGGTCAGAAGATATTTAGATATGAAAATCAATTGAAGAAAAGAAAATATAAGGAGAGATACAAAAAGTGACAGGTAGAAAAAACACATTTAAAAAAGTAAGCTTTAAGGTTTTCTTTTTTTTTTTTTTCCATTACTTTCAGGAAGTGAGGAAAATTTGTTTTCATAAATTTTTATTTCCTTAAAATATACATAATATTTTCCAAACTAAAAGTGAGACGTAGGGCTAGGAATGTAGGTCAGCACTGGAGCCCTTGTTTCCCATGACCATTTTCCTGGGATCCAGCTATCACAAATCCAAAAACCAACAAACAACAACAACAACAAAAACCCTATGGCTAAATCTTTTTTCTTGTCATTTACCAAAATGTAATGTTTGAGCTAAAAAGGGAAAATTTATCATATCATATATGTTATATGTCTTGATTATAATATATACTTAACATAATATTGAAAATATTGGCTTGTAAATTTTATTTTATAGTTTAAAACCTTTGAAAGAACTATACTATATGGTTCTTTTCAACCACATTGCTTTGGAGAAGCATGCTTCCCCAAGAATAAATATTTTTATTAAGAATAAAAACACTCTTAAAAAGGAAAGATAGCTTGACAATAATTTAAACAGTCTGAAACTCTACCCAATGGAAATAACTATTGTTTTGGCATCAAAATGGTCTTTCATCGTGCATCCATTTGTCACAAGGCTTGTGTTTAGGCTTGGCATATGTGGAAATCTCATTAAAAGACATGAACTAAGAGTACAGGATTATCACATCAGATATTTTCTTTGCTTAGTACCTAAAATGACTAATATCAGGAAGAAAGCTTGTGTCATATTTTCCATGATATCACCAAGCTGTTCTAAAGTTGAAAGTTTTTCACTCTCTAGAAAGTGCCATAAATTAAGTCATCAACAAAATCCAACACTTTTGGACTATTTCTAAAGGCAGCCATTGCTTAAATTTGCAACTAAGACTTTAATTTCTTAGTTATTATTAATACTCTCTCCCATTCTGAATTTCTAAAGCAAGTGATATAATTATGCAGAAAATTAAGTGAAAAATGGTAATGAAATTTAAGTGATTGCCCAGTACTCCATATCATCAGTCATGCCTAAAACTATCTGATTATAATATTAGGACTTGTTGTGAAAATATGTATATTCAAACTGTCAAGAGGTGAGATACGCTTCCTTGTCACATCTTACAGGACCTGGGTCTCACTTGACCTTCTCCTTTTAATTTTATTTATTTATTTATTTATTTATTTATTATTTTTGCAGCACTAGTGATTGAACTCAGCACCTTCTGCTTCCTTGGCAGGCATTTACACTACTGAGCTATCCTCCTGCCCCCCACCACTCATTTTCAAGATCAACACAAGCAGAGGATATTACAGGAGTCTGGAGATGTGATTTCAGATGCTGGAATAGCACATTTTCCCCACAAGATTTAAAGTAAAACAAGGGAAAAAAACAAAGATTTTGCTTTGTACTCCTGTCTTCTCCTAGCACACTACAACACCTAATAGTACTGCACCCAAGAATAGCAACTGAACATACACTGGGATTAATTTAGCAGCTTTGAGCCCAAGGGAAACTAAATACTCTGGAAAGTTAGTACTTGTTAAGCAAAAAGACTAGATTTTTTAAAAAATGGGAATTGTTTTTCACTTTGCAGAAACTTAATCATAACTCTAGAAAAAATTCCTGTTTAGTGAAAAAAAATACTTTTTACCATTATTTTATTTTATATTTATTTTGCCACCAAGGATTGAATTTGGGACCTTGTGCTTGCCAGGCAGGAACTTAGTCCACTGAACTATATCCATGCCACAGAGTTATTATTTTATTTTATTTTTTAAATTAATTTTATTGAGAAACAAATGGCAATGAGACAGTTTCAAAACCGATTAGTAAGACAGTTTCAATAATTAATACATTGCATATTGTTGCCTTCATAGTGGTTATTCATAGTACAAGATGCAGAGATAGTATCCTGTCCAAACACTATTAGTACAAATCTTTCTTCTCATTGAATTAAGGAAAAGTAATTGCATATTAATCTTAACTATTTTGTGTATAAAGATACAAAATGGTCCTTCATTTTATCTTCTTTTTTGTTTACTTATTGTCAGATGTCGCGCGCAACCTCGCCGGCAAGGAAGACGCGACAACCAGCTCTTCTTTCCACGGTTTATTCAGGACCCCTATACAATATTACTTCTCCTGCTAGCTAGCTTTCTTGCTTTCTCCTTTCTCCTTTCTCCTTTCTCCTCCTAGTCTCTCTCAGGGGAAGCCCGCTCATGGCTTTTGAACCAGTGGGCGTCCAACCCCGGAGTGCCACGTGGGCACAGCCGATAGGTCCAGGTACATGGAAGCAATGCCCTAGTCCTTAGCCTTAGCCAAAACGAGAAGTTATTTGCTATGGAGAGCATCCACCCCCAGGTGAGGATGAAAGAGGAAGCCAGCACCGTCTTTAAGGTGTGGCTGTGTCTTTAAGGTGTGGCTGTGTCTTTAAGGCGTGGCTACTCGCAGCTCTCTACAGTCAGAGATGGATATTCCATTGCCATTTAAATATTGTAGGTGCATGAATTCAGCAAAGTAATCTAATATAGTCCAATAGTCTAGAATAGTAGTGGATTATTTGTAGGACTGGCAATGTCAGAATGTGTTGAGTTGAGCCTTTTATAGCTCAATATATTAATATGGCTTTACTTTTTATACTCCATTTGTATACTTTTCTGCTGGATGGTTAAGAGCAAGACAAAGAAGACCTATATAACAAGAGACAAAACTTTTGTATCTGACAAGCTCAGTCAAACTTTGTAGATCTGCCCCCAAATTTCAATAGGTGCTAAGGTTATAACTGCACCAAAGCTCTACACCAAAGATCAGAGGACAGCGGTATGCAAAAATGACAAAGAGAAGTTACAAAATTCAATCTCAGGCCCAAAGCCCACCCAGAACAAATGCAGGAGACACTAGCGCAGAAGAAATTGGGAATCACACAGCTGAAATAATTGAATTAATAGCATCTGAAATAAAGGAACAACTACAGAAAGGTGTAGGGGAACTCAGATCAGAAATAACCACTGAAATAAAAAAAAAGAAATTCTGAATTAGTAGCAACTGAAGTAAAGAATCAAACACAGAAACATATAGAGGAAATCAGATCAGAAATAATCTCTGAAATAAAAAAGGAAAGGATAATTATAATAAAAGAATTAACAACTGCTTCTCAAGACACTGATTAAAAAAAACAGAGGAGATTAGAGATATGATGGAATCCTTCAACAAGCAATACAGAAAATAAATAGGTCATATGAAGCAGAGTCAAAGAGATATAGAGGAACTTAAAATCTCAATCACAAGCTTCCAAAACCATTTAAGTGAAAGTGAAGATAGAGTTTGAGATCTTGAAGATGCCATTGCAGCTAGTGAAAAGGTAAGAAAAGATCTCTTAAAAACAACTAGGATGCAGGAAACAAATAATTCATCACCTGCAGGATGATGCAAAGATGAACAGCGTGATACTAATAAGCATCAGTGAAAAAGAAGGAGTCAATACAAATGATATAAAAAGAATATGGGCAGGAGTAATAGCAGAAATTTCCCAAGTAAGAGGAAACAATCTGATAATCAGGTAACTGAAGCATACAGAACTCCAAATAACATCAATCCAATTGAAAATACACAGAGACGTATAATAGTGAAGATACGGAAATCCAGCACTAGAGCAATATAATGAAAACCACTAGAGAGAAGAAACAGATCATATTTAAAGGAAAACCCATGAGAATAATGACAGACTTCTCTTCACAAACCTTGAAGGCAAGAAGAGCACGGAGCAGCATACTTTAAGTCCTCTATGAAAACAAATTCCAGCCCAGACTAAAATACTATGCAAAACTCTCTTTCAAGTTTGATGGAGAAGTAGAATACTCCCATGACAAAGAACAACTAAAATAATTAATTTTTTAAGATTTTTTTAAAAATGTATTTGAACAGGGTCTCACTATGCAGCTTGGACTGAGGTGATCCTCCTGTTTTCAGACTCTCCAGTGATGGGCTTACAGGCATGTTCCACCATACCCAGACTTGGTCACTGGCTCAGCATACCCAAGGGCAAGACTGCTGCAGCATGTGGTGCCAGGGATAGAACCCCAGTTCCTGTACTTTCCTAAGCAGGTGTTTAGTCCACTGAGCTATCTTGCCAGCCCTAGTGAAAACATATAACATACAAATTTAATAAAAGTTATAATCTAAATTTCTATTTCAATAGAAAATAAAATCTGTGAAAGGAAGAATGAGGAGAGGAAAGCCCCTGTTAATAACAGAAAGTAACTTTACTATTTTTTCACTATTAGATTATCATTTTGTTAATTTCTAGCTTATTAACAAAACTTCACAGGGCCGGCCAGTTAGCTCAGCAGATTAATGTGCCTGCAAGCAGGTGCAGGGTCAGGGGTTTCGATCCTCGGACCTGCCATGCCGGCCCTGTCCCCTGGGGTGCGCCGAGGCTGTGATTGAGACTGGATGTGGTGGCGCCCCTGTTATCCCAGTTCTTGGGAGGCTGTAAACAGGCAGATCACTATGAGTTCGATCTAGTAGTGAGAACTGAACACCCTTCAGTTCACCCTTGTATACCCTTCCCTAAAGTACAAAAAAAAAAAAAAGTTTACAAGTATTTGTTTACACAAATATGCAAGTGTTGTGACTCATGAATTTTACCTTTACCCCTTATATCATTGCTTAAGAATTTATCTGTAATTTATGTCAATAGAAGTATTAGCATTTCTACTCAAGACCTTCTAAAAATGGAAAAGAAATAACTCAATAACCTTGTAACAGGAGTAAGAAACAAAGACACAGATCAGTTAAAATGCCCAGCACGGCTTGAAATCTGGATCTCAGAAGTGTCCTTTCTCATGAAGACAATTAATCAAAGATGACACTGAGTCAAGGACTTTGAAGAGTCCTTAGTGTGAGGTGTACAGACAGCGTTTGCATGAAGAAGGAGTCACCATTATTCAGAGAATTAGATAAAACTTAAGTATATCTTCCAGTTCCTTCCAAGGAATACTTATTTTGATTGGCACATAGTAGTCAATATATTAATAAGATACAATAGAATTTTGAGTTGTGCATAGCAATTTAAATAATTAGCATAAGTAAACACACCACTTCACACTCTGATCAACAACATATGATGCTTTTAACTGCTTCATAGTCTTAATAACACTTAGTATTATCAACAACTTTGTGCACTGACAGTGTCATAGCCCAGGAGGTTTATCTGAGGCTTGATTATTGCTAACTGGAACCTAGTGTTATCAAGATTTGAATGTAGACATTCCTTTGGTGGGTATATTATTTTAATTTGTATTTGTGTTTCTCTTTCGATTAATGGTATTAAACAATAATCCAGTAACCCACTTTGTCAAATGGGAGGTCAAGTTTTTGCCACTTCAGAGATTGGTTTGTTTCACTTCTTTCTGGTTTGAATGAAACATACAGTTTACTTTTAATTTTAAAATATCCAGGGGTATGTATATCACATCTGTATGTATACATGTATGTGAGAGAGAGAGGAGAGGAGACATTGCTCTGACGTTTTACTGCTCTAATAGAAACTTTTTATTAACAAGAAGAATTTCTTCAGGTTAATGATGATGAGTTTATCATTTCTGTCCTTTTTGTTAGTAAATTTTTATCTCATTGACATTTTGGGGGATCATTTCCAGTAATGTGTGAATAAGCTCCTGCTAGACTCACTAATCAGATAAGAAATTTAAACTCTTAGCATTTTGTGTGCACACCCCCCCCACACACACACACACTTGGACACACATTCTTAATTCAAAGCAGTAAAGAGCTAATTGAAAAGGTTGAATTCTGGAGCAGAATAGTAGTTAAGGAAAATAAAAGGCTTTGTATGAATCTGTTGTATTTGTGATTTCAAAGTAAAGGAATCACAGAAAGAAAGATAGAAAATCTAATGTTTTATAGCTTAAAAAGTCAGCATCCAAATTGTGCATAATAATGTAGGATATGTTAACACTTTTATCCAAATCCAAAAACGAATAACATGTGTTCTTGCCTTACTATTCTTTTATGAGTTAAAATGAAAATCTGTGTTACTTATCTTGCCAGGAAATGAGTACTGTCATTTACTGTTTTCTCTTTTGTGTTTGCCACTAATTCTTGCTCTGTTACCTATTTCCTTACTTTCTTTTAATTGCATCAGATTATTGAAACAATTATTTCAATTAATTATTATCAATGAAATAATAAATTAGTCCATTAATTATTATATTTTTGTTTTCTAATATAAAACTATAAATTTAGCATTTATAACAATAAATTTTAAAAATATAAATTTAAAAGCAGACGTTAGGGAATGGAAAGATTTTAGTTGTTAAAAATATAGTAGAACTGATAACTTTCATGACAGGAATGATTCCCAAACCTTATGCTGTAAAAAAATGTCTTACACAAGGATATATGGCATGTAATTCTATTTAGGCTAAACTCTTGATAATCCAAGAATAATCTAGCTGCAACATAAATCATCATAGTTGTTGCTTTTGAAAGAGAAATGAATTAACCAGGAATGAGAATGTGACTTTTGGGTTAAACAAGTAGATTCATTTCTTGAAATTCATTATTTTGAATAGCATAAAATTATATGAGTTAAAATACAATTTTTTGAATGTTTTGGAATATAAATAGGATTTGAGAAAGTAAATAGTGCAAATCATTAATTCTGTAATATGGGATATATATACATAAGTATTTAAAAATAGACTTCTCTGTGTGTTTCAAATTTTTTTACAACAAAATGTTGAAGAAGAAATTTGTCTGACTTGAAGTCATGAAAATATTGCTCTGTATTTTATTCTGGAAGATATCTGCTATTTCTTTTCTTTTCCTTTCTTTTTCTTCTGGATTCATAAGTTATTTTTCACTGACTGATGGGACAAAATGCCCAACACCCAAAATTAAAGATGTTTTCTTTAACTCACAGTCAGTGGAGGCTTCAGACCACACTCAGCTGGCTCCAAGGCAGAATGGCTCTGCCAAGTCTATCAACATTATATTACATTAGAGCCACAACATTCTTCCCCTGGACTCCACAAAGTCTCACACACATGCCTTCATACAAAAGGCATTTAGTCCATCACTGAGAGTTACCAAAGTCCTAATAATTTCAGGATTGCTAAAAAGTCCAAGTCTCAAGTCCCCTCCAAGATCTAAGGCAAACTCTTAGCTGTGAGACCCTGTGCAAATGAAAAGTTAAACACATCGAATATTCAATGGCACAAGAAAGACACTACCATTCCAAAAGGCACACACAGCAGAATGCAAATCACTGGGGTGAAGCAAGGGCCAAATCTCACAGGCCAAACTTCAAGTCCTGCAGTTTCACGTTCAATATCCAAGGCAATCTGTAGCAAAGTGTGAGTTCCGTGTGGCTTCACCTCTGTGGCACCTCTGCTCCCATGGCTTTTCTCTGGGGCTGGCTTTGCTCATTCCTTGCATTTTTTCTGAGGAATTCATGTTCCTGATTTTCCAAACTTTGGGGGTTTTCAGAAGGCCTCGAATGCTCGGCCTTCTGAAATCTAGGTGGAAGCCTTCTTAACTTCAAAACTCCTGCATTGTGAATGTGCCTAAACATAACGCCACTTGGATTATGTCAAGGTCCACTGTCACCAGGAGCGATAGCCAGGTTTTCTTGTCCTTGACCGGAGGGGTCAAGTACCTAGATCATTGAGCACTCTGACCCTGATTCCGAGGAACAAATTCTCAATGCTGCTGCCAGTCTGAAACATTGTGTGGCTTCCTCCTCCATATTGGAACATGGGGTTCTGCAGCTTTCTCTTCAGATTCCCTCACCCCTAAAGTTCTGAGGCTTCAAAGCAATGACCTGTTGTCTCCATTGATGCCCTCAGGACATCTACTCTATTCTATTTCTCCTGAGCAACGGTGATCCCAGCTCTATCTGTGCAGTCCATAGCCTACCTGGTGCTTCCTTTCTGGCCAAATCACAATATTTTAAATCACACTGCTGGGCTCTCTGCTCTTGATTCTCAACATAAATCTATCTAAAAGCCTCCAACAATAAACATGCCAACAGCTCTGCATTTGTCTACCTTGAAATTTCTTTTGTCAGACTAAACAGTCCACCATACTTAATCTCAGTCTCAGTCAGTCTTTTCACTTGAGCAAAATTCAGACAAGCTTTCTGCCAAGTCATAACACATATAATCTGGAGTCCAACCACCAATACAGTCCTTCCCCAGGCCAGTCTTTACAGGTAGTATTTCTATCAACCTTCTGGTTTTCTGAGCTCTGACCAGAATCACCCATACACAGAAGTTGAAGGTATTCCATAGATTCTCTTTCAGGCAACATCTGTGAAATTTTCCTATCTCTTCCCATAAGGCATTCCCAAAAGCTCTTTAGTAACATGGTCAGGTAGTCATAGCAATGACCACACTTTTAGGTACCAAATTATGTCTTAGTTACCATTCTCTCATTGCTGGGGGAAAATACCTGACATCCAAGATGAAGGAAACAAAAGTTTACTTAGCTCACAGTTTATGGAGATTTGAGTCCATACTCATCTGGGTCCAAGGTGGAGAAGCCCATGGCAGAGGGCAACTATTCATGGTGGCAGAAAACAGCAAAGAGCAAAGGGAGGGGCAACAGCTATGGCAGAGGCCTGCAAGCCAATTTTTATATAACATACAAAGTTTCTCACTTAGTTTTTATCTCATACAGATTCTAGTTTATACAACATCGTTTTTCAAAATCAAAATGTACTATCACCAAATTGCTCTCTTAGCTTTGTGTTTAATGAACTCTCCTTACACAACAAGCTCAGTTTCTAAAATTTCTACTGTGTTGCCTTGTATTTCACTAAACCTTTTCTCACTGTTAGGTTTATTCATCTTTTATCTCGTACTGGTCTGATTGCTTTCATTGTATCATGAATGTTGAAAGCTAATGAAGAGTGAAGAGCGAAGACTTTGTCAAGCCTTAACTATTTTTTCATTGAGACTTTTCTTTTGGATTCAGATTTTAAGCAACTCTCCTGAACTTATATAACTCCAATGATTTAGATGTAAAAGAACAGCATTTCAGGTTATTATTATCATTTTTAATTCTGCAAGACATAAGAGAAGATTCTATGGGAAAACACAACAGAATATTATATAAAATGCAATACTTTATACTCCAAGAAAGGGAAGAATTTATACATAATTTCCAAATCTAACCAAATAAAGTACATGACTGTTAATACTGCTTACACTCTCCAGAGGGATAACACAGACAGACAAGAGCAAATTTTCTAAGATTATATCTTGCCTCTTGCAAAGACTTCAGCTAGGCTTTCTAATCTTGGACCCTAATCCTGGCTGTTTTCCTAGTTTTGTCAAGAAGTGCTGAAAATCCTAATTCAAAATCAGAAAATTTGATGAAAATAATTCCACATATGTGAATGATAGCAATATTGGATTCCAGAAAAGGATATTGCCATTTAAATAACTCTGTGGTGTATGTGTGTGTGTGTGTACTTATTTTTATTAATTTTAATGAGAAAAAATAAAAAATAGCAATGAAACAGTTTCAAAACAGTTTAGTACTGAAGTTATAATAATTAATACATTTCATATTATTGTCATTATAGTAGTTATTCAGAGGACAAGATGCTATACATGGTTCAGGGAAATCCTGAAGGGATTTGACTGACCTTACCAGAAAGCAAAAGTTACATTTTTAGTTGTGTAGGTCTTGCTTTATCTTGATCTTAACCATCCATTAGAAAAGAATGAGCATGAGGTATAAAATGTAAAGCTATATTAATATACTGAGCTGTAAAAGGCTTATGTAAACAACTTCAGACAATTGCCAATTGTGCTGATAACCCACTACCATTATGGACTATTGGACCATATTGGGTTATTTTGCTCAATTCAAGTACCTATAATCTTTGGACTAGCATCAAGTGTGAAAAGATCCTTTAAGGCTTCTCTAAATACAGCTTCTTTAACTGCAATGAAACACCCATCTCTGACAAAACAAAACTAAAAAGGGAGATATAAAAAAGACCATTTTTTAATGAAAAAAATATATATGTATGCACAAGATAGAATAGATATATAGCTACTTTCTCTTAGTTCTGTAAGAAGAAAATTTTGTACTAATACTGTTTTAGACCAAAAACTCTCTTCTTGAATAACATTTAACTTTATTATGAATTTTTATATGCTTTCCTCTTTGTCAAAAGTAGAGGTGTTTTCCTATTTTTTGTTTTTTCTATTTTCTTTTTATTTTTGCATACACATTTCTTTTTTTACTTCACCTAAGCAAAAACTTTCTTCCTGTTTTCTTTTTTAATTTTTTTTTTTACTGGAACAGAGAATTGAACTCTTCCTTTTTTAATTCTTACACATATTTTCCACTCTTCTTTCTTACAGCTTTTGTGCTTATTCATCTACAGGAACACGTGCATTTTTTATTTTAAGGGAAACTATCTCTGTGAGGTCTTTTTGAGAACATAATTGAAATTATACAGAATAATTGATGAATTTGAGTACATGAATATTCATGTTTGAATGCAATACTTAAAAGGCAAAAAAAACCACCTATCAATAATAAAAAATTATTGGGTTGTCTTAAGATGGTAGAGTACAGGATGGCAGTAAATCAGAGCTTCTCCATGGTCTGGCATTGAGATAAACTGAAAACAACAACATAGTAGAGCAAAAAAAAAAAAAAAAAAAAAAAAAAAAAAAAAAAAAAATATATATATATATAGCCATACAGAAGGATATATTTTGGGTAACCTGTAGGAAAAATGCATGCATTTAAGGCCATATTGTTATATGAAATAAATCTGAGAATTAAACATCACATACTTTCTCTTGTATGAGACATCCAAAATATAAACAATCTAAAAGAGAACAACAAAAAATGATGACGGGAAACAGGAAAGTATTCTTTGTGGAGTTGGGAAGAGGATCCAGCATTGGGGGAGGCTGAAGGGGGAGTGAACTAGCAAGGATCAAGATGATTTTTGCCTGTGTATCAGTCTTCCAAAATGCATGTAAATTTTATATGATACAATTATATACCTTTTTAAACTATGAGTTTTTAACAATAAACTCATGAACAAGAAAGAAATATATTCATGGGTAACAGGATGACCAACCAACACAATAGGTGCTCCTAGGACAAGCAAAGGAAATGGAAGGAGAAACAGCGCCTCATGCTCCGTGCTGATCCTGGGACGCAGCGAATGTCTCCATTCCCGGCTCGAGAGAGCTTTATGCAGTGCTCGCAAGAAGCCAGCATAATGGAGACGCGTGTTTTTAAATGTGTTGTAAAACAACAAGTGGTAACGCTCTGTGCTCGGTGGAAAACAGATGGAGTTGTATTAAGTGAGGACACAGAACAGATGGAATAAAAGTGGGGGAGGGATGGCAGGACAGACGCGAGATGAAAGGAATCAGAGCACGACAAGACCCAGAACCTGCGGGATAAAATGAGACGATTGCTTCTTTTTGCCAAAAATAGCCCATAAGCAGAAGCCACCTTATCAGATCTTGGTCCAAATTTTAGAAATTTATTATAAAACTAGACATCTTGTCTTAGTTCTTAAGTTGTTGACAATGAAAAAATATATGCTTAAAAATGTTAGTGAACACACAGAGAACCGTACAAAACTAAATGAACAAAAACCTTACAATTTGATATGAATCTATAATACATATCACATGTTCTTCAGTTGCAAACCTACTTAGACTTAATCTTATAGGTATACAGAAATTAATTTGTGGGGATGAATTAAGAGATGAAAAACAACGCCTATCACAATCGTATCTAATAAAACAATTATTGGATTGTCTTAAGATGTCAGAGTACAGGATGGCAACAAATTAGCCGCATAAGCACGTGGTTGGCAAGCGCAAGGTCCCAAGTTCAATCCCTGGTCCCACGTGCCATACCACCCAGGAACACCAGGCATGGAGAGCTGGCCACCTGGCATGGTGTTGCACTTCTCTAACCCCAGACCTGGGGAGGCTGAGACGGGATGATGACTTCAAGTCAAAATTGCATGGTGAGATCCTGTATCAATTTTTTAAAAAAAGAAACACAATAATTTGTGTATAAATAAACGAAAGTTCATTACTGAAACTAACATACAACACCAAAAATCAAATGTCTGTCTTAGAGGAATACATAAAAATATCATGCCAAATCTATTCAATAAATTATGTTTTCATGCATATGACCCCGATTAAGCAACTGGGGAATGTTGTTAACTGCAAGTATGCACTCTGTTTCCATTGTTGGAAAAATTATAAATGC
This sequence comes from Ctenomys sociabilis, assembly GCA_004027165.1. Taxonomy (NCBI): domain Eukaryota; kingdom Metazoa; phylum Chordata; class Mammalia; order Rodentia; family Ctenomyidae; genus Ctenomys; species Ctenomys sociabilis. The sequence goes on from PVKA01013115.1 coordinate 45,979, forward strand.
TGAAATTTATAATTCCTATTGTACATACTGTGCAGTAGAAAAAGTGGTAATAAAATTACAAAGAATATACACTCCCTCCCTTAATCTGAAAGGACTGAAAATATAATAATGATAGTGAAATACTTGAGAACATACATTTACTTATGGCAATCTCACAAAAGTATTACCTAATGCAATCTTTTCAATAATCATCTGATGTTGGTACATGTGTGTAAAGTAACGAACAGAGCGATTAGTTATAATGTAAATTCATGCAGGAATTGGATGGAATTGAAGAAATAAAGAGAAAAACATTGTGAAACAAAGTCCAACAGAACAATTGTACATGGACACCAGGCTCAACATAATAAATCTGGAGAGCAGCAGGGAGCTCTTCAGTAGCCTCCCCAAAATTAAATAAAGTAAGAATCACTGAAAGAGGGAAAATAAACATACTTGTTTCACACTAAAGTCCTATGAGCTCTTCATTGCTCCAACTGCAATCCTGACTCCAGGAATTTTCCTACCACAGGTATGACACAGATAAGGCTGACACTAGTTAAGTGTAGGTGTTGTAAAGAATATAGAAAATGGACTACATATATCATCTATATTTATATAGAAAGTAAGCTTCAACTGTGTTTCTCCATCTCACACAATGTAGACAATGAATTCTGGCCAGAGAATCTGAGTATGCTTCCTTGCTTCAAAAGAAAATGGAAAAGCTGTCTGAAAAGGTTGGTGTAGATAAGATTTGGGTGCCTGAGCTCACTGTGAAGGGAAACTTCCTCTTTTTGACACTTTATGGACTTGGAATGTGACAGTTGGACTCAAAGGTCGCTCCCTGGACAATGTCAGCCACTTTTTAACACAGGCTTGCATTTACACAGCTCCCAAGTAACTGTACTATTCTTTTTCCTCTGAAAGGAACAGGGGAGAGGTACTCTTTTTATGCATTTTTATGATAAAAAAGATAAAATAGCAATGAAACAGTTTCAAAACAGATCAGTAGGACAGTTACAATAATTAAAACATTGCATCTTGGTGTCTTTTTAGTAGTTATTCAGAGGACAAGATGCAGACATGATATCTTATCTAAACAATATTAGTACCAATCTTTCTTCTAACTGAAGTAAGAGAAAGTAGCTGTGTATCTATCCTAACAATCTTGTGTACACACACACACACACACACACACACACACACACACACACACACACACACACATATATATATATATATATATATATATATATATTTCACAACAAAATGGTCTTTCATTTGTATCCCCTTTTTGTTTTATTTTGTCAGGGATAATTGTTCCATTGTTGTTAGAGAAACTGTATTTTGGAGAAACCCTTAAAGGATCTTTTCATAATTGATGCCAGTACAAAGACTGTAGATAGTTGAATTCATCAAAATAACCCAATATAAAAAACCAGTGGTCCATAATAGTAGTAGGTTATCAGCACAACTGGCAATTGTCCGAAGTTGTTGACTTGAGCCTTTACAGCTCAGCTTATTAACATAATATTTCTTTTTTATATCTCTTGGTTATACTTTTCTGCTGGATGGTTAAGACCAAGTTAAAGCAAGACCTATATAACTAAAAATGTAGCTTTCTCTATCTGCTAAGGTCATTCAAATCCCCTCAGGATTTACCATGGAACCAGCACCTTGTGGATTTTTTATCAATGTCAGCCACCTGGATGAGTCACAGCCATTGGTTGACACTTTGCTTTCTGTGAAAGCCTGAGAGAACTCTTTCTCTCCAGGTGATTCTCCTTAGGCACACTCCATATTGCCAATCTGCATTGGGATTGTATTGTTACAATAGTGTACATGATTTGATTTCTCAATTTCTGTGTAAAAAATGTGTAGTTTTTTTTAACATCCTATAGAGGTTTAAATTTTAGGATTTCAGCCAGCTTACAGGCTGTGTGTGTAACTTCCTCAACCTGACAGGCCCTGTGTGGAGCCCTGCAACAGAACTCCCTGCAGAGAGTCTATTGACAAAACTCACCGAGGTGATGCAGGAGCAGAACATCTTGCCAGAGTGGCACAGTGGATTCAATTCCAAGGGCTACAACAGGAAGAAGTGAGAAGAGCAGCCAGACCTAAGCCGCACCCACCTGGATGGGTAGATCCAGACCTGGTGCTAAGGTAAGAAGCCTATCAAAGCACTACATCAAAGGTCAGAAGACAGTGCTGTACAAAATGACAGAGAGAAGGAGCTGCATGCATTCTGAGGCCCTGAGCCCACCCAGAACAAATGTAGGAGACGATAGTATAAAGAAATTGGAAAGCACACCCCTGAAATCTGAAAAAATAGCATCTGAAATAAAAAAAAAACTGCAGAAAGGTATAGAGGAAATAAGATGAGAAATAATATATAAAGTAAAAGAAGAAACCCTAACTATAATGAAAGAAGTACTAAGTGCTTCTAAAGCAGACACTGATAAAAATAAAGAATAGAAAAATGATGGAAATTTTTTCTTACTAATTTTATTGAGAAACAAATAGCAATGAGACAGTTTTTAAACCAATTAGTATGGCAGTTTCAATAATTAATACATAGCATATTGTTCTCTTCATAGTGATTATTCATAGTACAAGATGCAGACATGATAGCCTGTCCAAACTATTAGTACAAATCTTTCTTCCCACTGAATTAAGAGAAAGCAGCTGTATATCTATCCTATTTTGTATATACAGATACAAAATGGCCCTTCATTTATATCACCTTTTTTGTTTAGTTTTCAGAGATGGTTATTCCATTGCCATTTAAATATTGTATGTGCATGAATTCAGCATAATAATCCAATATATGAATAATTTAGGAAAGCAATAGCATATATGAAGAAGATTCAAAGTGACAAACACAGGAAATTAAAACCTAAATTACAAACTGGAAAAATCATTCGAATGAAAGTGAAAATAGATTTTCAGACCTTGAAGATACCATTGCCAGCTAATGAAAATGTAAGAAAAAAATCCCTTAAAAACATCTAGGATGCAGGAAAAAATAATTCAACATATGCAAGACAATGCAACAATGAACAACATAAGACTAATAGGCATCAATAAGAAGGAAGGAGCCAATACAAATGATATAAAAAGAATGTGGGCAGAAGCAATAGCAGAAAATTTCCTACATATGGAGAAACAATCTGAAATTCAGATAACTGAAGCATACAGAACCTTAAATAACATCAACCCAATTAAAAACACAACCAAGGCCAGGCATGGTGGCGCATGCCTGTAATCCCAGCACTCAGGAGGCTGAGGCAGGAGGATTGCTGTGAGTTCGAGACCAGCCTGAGCTACAAAATGAACTTAAGGCCAGCCTGAACTGCATAGTGAGACCCTGTCTCAAAAAGACAAAAAATAAAAATAAAAAAAAATAAAAACACAGCCAACATATAAAATCAAAATTCCAGGTTGTTGGCGGGGAACGACAACCTGAGTGTGTGCGGTGTACTCCTGTGCGAGTTGATCTTTGAGGTTGAGCAGAAACCGTTATGTCAGGGTGGGAGTCTTACTATAAAACCGAGGGCGAAGATGAGGAAGACCAGGAGGAGGAGAGCCCTGACACAGCTGGAGAATATAAATACTCAGGAAGAGATAGCTTGATTTTTTTTGGTGGGTGCCTCCAGGGCCATGTTTGAGTCTCAGGGTGAAAATGAACTGACTCCTTTTGATATGAGCATCCAGCGTATCGAAAGTGTATACACGAGTAAGATCATAAGCAGTGACCGAGATCTCTTGGGAGTGATGTTTTATGGTACCAAGAAAGATAAAAATTCAGTGAATTTCAAAAATATTTATGTTTTACAAGAACTCGATAATCCAGGTGCTAAACGAGTGCTCGAGCTTGACCGGTTTAAGGGGCAGATGGGACAAAACCACTTCCGAGACCTGATTGGCCATGAGTCTGACTACTCCCTGAGTGAAGTGCTGTGGGTCTGTGCCAACCTCTCTAGTGATGTGCAGGTCAAGATGAGTCATAAGAGGATCATGCTGTTCACCAATGATGACGACCCGCACTGCGGTGACAGTGCCAAGGCCAGCCGGGCCAGGACCAAGGCCAGTGATCTCCGTGACACAGGTATCTTCCTTGACCTGATGCACCTGAAGAAACGTGGAGGCTTTGACATATCTTTGTTCTACAGAGATATCATTAGTATAGCAGAGGATGCGGACCTTGGGGTTCACTTTGAGGAATCGAGCAAGCTGGAAGACCTGTTGAGGAAGGTTCGTGCCAAGGAGACCAGGAAGCGCGTTCTTTCCAGGTTAAAATTTAAGCTTGACAAAGATATAGCATTCACTGTGGGCATTTTTAATCTGGTCCAGAAGGCCACCAAGCCGCCGCCAGTGAGGCTGTACCGGGAAACAAACGAGCCAGTGAAAACCAAGACCCGGACGTTCAGGGTGAACTCTGGCAGTTTGCTCTTGCCCAGCGACACCAAGCAGTCTCAGATCTATGGGAATCGGAAGATTGTGCTAGAGAAAGAGGAGACTGAGCAGCTGAAATGGTTCGATGAGACAGGCTTGGTGCTCATTGGCTTTAAGCCCTTGGCTCTGCTGAAGAAACACCATTACCTGAGGCCCTCCCTGTTCGTGTACCCTGAGGAGTCTCTAGTGAGTGGGAGCTCAACCCTGTTCATTGCCCTGCTCGTCAAGTGTCTGGAGAAGGAAGTCATAGCCGTGTGCAGATACACTCCCCGCAAGAGCACTCCCCCTTATTTTGTGGCTTTGGTGCCACAGGAAGAGGAGCTGGATAATCAGAAAGTTCAGGTGACTCCTCCAGGCTTCCAGCTTGTCTTCCTACCCTATGCTGATGATAAACGAATTGTGCCTGTGACTGAAAAGGTCATGGCCAACCGGAGCAAATAGACAAGATGAAGGCCATTGTTCAGAAGCTGCGCTTCAAATATAGAAGTGACAGCTTTGAGAGCCCTGTGCTGCAGCAGCACTTCAGGAACCTGGAGGCCTTAGCCTTGGATTTGATGGAGCCTGAGCAAGCAGTAGATCTGACCTTGCCCAGGGTTGAAGCAATGAATAAAAGACTGGGCTCCCTGGTAGAGGAATTTAAGGACCTTGTTTACCCACCAGACTACAACCCTGAGGGAAAAGCCACCAAGCGAAAGCAAGATGGTGAAGGTTCTGGGGACAAAAGGCCCAAAGTGGAGTTCTCTGAAGAGGAGCTAAAGGCCCACGCCACCAAGGGCACACTGGACAAGCTCACTGTGCCCATGCTGAAGGAGGCCTGCAGGGTGTGTGGGCTGAAGGGTGGGCTAAAGAAGCAGGAGCTCCTGGACACACTCACCCAGCACCTCCTGAAGGACTGAGTGCCAGGCTGCTGGCTGCCTTGGTCTCCTGCCTTCCACCCTAGCTGCCTGACTCTGTTTCGCTCACCTGCTTACCAAATGTTTCTGCAGAGCTGTCAAGTGCTGCCTATTGGGAGATTTTGGTTTGTGGAACCTTTCATTGTCATGGAGACTACGCAACTTTCCCATTTTACTTTGCCTTATTCTATTGTGTGAATAAAGGCCTAACTTTGCACTAAAAAAATAAAATAAAATAAAATAAAATAAAAATTCCAGAAATTCAGCGCAGGAAGTGTATACTGAGAGCCACTAGAGAAAAAGATTATACTTAAAGGAAAACCCATCAGAATAATGGCAGAGTTCTCTTCACAAACTATGAAGTCAGGAAGAGCATGGAGCAGAGTACTTTAAGTCTTTCAAGAACACAAATTCCAGCCCAGACTAATATATCCTGCAAAACTCTGTTTCAAGTTTAATTGAAAAGTGAAATACTTCCATGACAAAGAACAACTAAAGAATTTCATGACAACTAAGCAAACCCTACACAGTCTACTAAAAGATATTCTAGAGAAGTATCAAAATGATCACAGTTCTAAGAATGAGAATGGAAAGAACCCATCAAATACGGCAAACAATTAAACACAAGAGAAAAACAGGTATACAACAGCAGTCTTTCAATTATTCTTTTTTTATACAAATAGCAAAATATTTTCCATCAGCATGCTCTACAAATGGATGTCTCCTGTGGGTCATGAGTCTGTCTGGGTCTATAGGGTAGATATCAAGGAAAGAACAGTAACTTAATCCCACAAGTGACTCCTGGCCACCAGTAAGCGTCATGGACACTGTCCAGATCTACCACATACTAGATCTTTGTGCGATGTCCTGTCTTCAAATTGTTAGAAGTGCTGGCCATATATTTGCATTCCAGTATTTTTGGTATGTTTCTTTCTTAGTAATTCTTTATTATCATGAAAACTTTTTCTTAGAGGATATTTTTTGTATATATTAACCTAATCAAATTTTATGTGAGTACTCTGAATTGACCACAGACTTGTACATATGATACACTATATTCTGACCCCTTAGTTGGACTCATAATTTTAATGTTGAATATTATTTTGAAAAAATTAATTTAAGTTTGCATTAATTAATAAATTACTTTTTTGAATATTGTTTAATTTTAATTTTTGTTTTATGATTTATATTGTTTCTTTGACTTATAATCTACTTTTAAAACATGGTATGATATTTCCTCATAGTGTTAGAAACTTTGAAAAGTGTATTTCCATTTTTCATTGACTCCATATGAATTCTTTGTCTTTTACACACACACACACACACACACATATAAATATGAAAAAATATTATATACCCTGACGTGAGATTAATACTGTTTTGTGGAAATCTTCAATGACCTTTTAAATGGGTTCATTAAAAATTATATTTTACATAGTCCTGCGTAACTACCATTTTGAGAGTTCTTTATTCTTTATCCAGGACCACATAGCAACTTTTCTTGCTTTCTGTATTATGATCTTTGCTATTTTCTATATGGTATGTCTGGAAGTATTAGAATATTTCATGTTTATATAACTTGAAAATATTTTGCTTTTGGTTTTCTTTTCTTTTTTTTTTTTTTTTTTTTTTTTTTTTTTTTTTTTTTTTTTTTTTTTGTTTTTTCTAAAATTTTTTTTTTTTTTTTTTTTTTTTTTTTTTTTAAATTTTTTTTTTTTTTTTTTTTTTTTTTTTTTTTTTTTTTTTTTTTTTTTGACTGAATGAGGGATTGAACTCCTGCTCTTGTGTTTGCCAAGGAAGCGCTTATTCCTCTGAACCATCTCCTCAGCCCCTGCCTTTAGTTTTCTAAGGTACTTTTGCAAAGTATAAATTTTAATGAAAACAGATCTTTTTTCTTTTTCCCAGTCCTTTGAATAAAGAATTCTAGTCTCTTACCCTCTTGCTCTTTTCTTTTACTAATGTGGAATAAGATGCTGTTTACTTTTGTTCTTCCATAGCTAAGGGACTGGGGTTCAATCCCTGACATCTCATGCCATGCTGGCCCAGACCCCGGGGTGCACGGAGCCAGCCACCAAGAGTGGGCATGGTGGTGCACGCCTGTAATCCCATTGCTGATGAGGCGAAAAACAGGAGGATTACTGTGAGTCTGAGTTGTACAGTGAAAGCCTGTATCAAATAAATAAATAAAGATTAAATAAATAAGTAAATAAAAAGTGTCAAAGGTAATAGATGGATGGTAGGTCCTCAGAGGCAAAAGCAGTAAGAGGGAACAATTAAGTCCTGAGAGGGACTCCGTAAAGGGAGAAGTAGGAAATAAATTTGTTGGCTGCACCAAGTGAGGTGTCTGGAGATGGGGAGGAAGGTGTCTCGGCAGGTCCAGCCTCTGGCCAGGGAAGAGATGTGTGCTCTAGGGTGGACGTGCAAACAAGGCAGGAAAAGAAGAGCCCCGCTGAGTGCAGGTTGTTGGCTAAGTTGCATGAAGATGAAAAGCAACCATGCTGACGAGTCCTGGTGTCATCCTAAGGGACAGATCAGGTGATAAAGACAGCATTAGGACACAAAGGAAACAAGGTTAAGTTGTTCGAGTCCAGTAGATAAATGTTGAATGATTACTGATCCACGTGAAAGAACAAACTTGATGAAGAGCTGTAGTACAGAGTGGGCCACAGAGTTCTAGACCATCCTTCACAAACTCGAAATAAACAAAAAAAATATGAATTATGGAAAGCTACTAAAACTAAGATTGGTTAGGAGCAACAGCCTTACATTACTTCTAAACCCCAGGTAGCGATGTTGCTCTTTTAGGTTTTCTTTCTCCTTGAATCTCCTGTACAGTTTTATTCATTTCTGACTGGCAGAAAGAAATTTCAATAAATTATGATTGCCACTTTATGAATTTTCAGAACATCTAAGTAATGTAAAATGATATATTTCATCTGCGAAAACGTTTCAGGTGCTGTGAAGACATTTTCAATAGGTTTAGCGGGGAGATGAAAAATGAGATTTCAGAAACTGTTCAGTGTGAAATATCCTTCAGAAAGTGACTGGTCAAGTGAAAATTTCTCTCTATATAACTAGGCTAACTTTTTTTAGGGGTCATCTAGAGAAAGTGACAAGCTGAAAAAAAAAAGAAAGAAACCTGCATGAGATGTAAGTGTTAACTATGCGTTTAATCCCAGTAGATGTCATAGAAAAGAAAAATAGTTTGATTTCTCCCTTCATGGTAGTGTGGACTGGAAACTGTAATTTGTTCCCATCATTCTTCAAAAGGGAAGCAAAGGAGGCTGAGGGAATCTTAGTATTTCTGCTTTGTGCTATTTTGTCAATTTTCCAGATCAACTGTGAACTGAATAGTGTGTATTATGTGATGACACTTAGACAAAGCACTGCATAATCCACCCCCCTAAGTGGACATTGAGAAGTAACACACACACACACACACACACACACACACACACACATACACATACACACACACTCCAAGTTAAAGAGGGCTTGCATGCTGCAACCAGCAGTGACCCAAACCATAAAAGTGGAAGATTTTGACTTCTAAGCTACTTAATTTTTAGGGCCAGGGAGATAGCTCAGTGGCATAAGCATCTGTCTGGCAAGTGCAAAACCCTAAGTTCAATCCCCAACCAATAAATAATTAAGTAAATAAATAAATAACTTTATTTTATAATTACTTTTAGACTTTTATATATAATTGTCATTTGTACTGATTCAGGATTTAGTAAATCCTCCCAAATTTATTTTTGATATATAGAAACAGCTTGTATTTTAAGCAGTGCCAGAAAACCAAGAAACAAAACCTTAGAGTTCCATCAACATAATAACAGAAATGTGAGATGATTTCTCACTAAACAAATAGTGTTGAAAATAAAAATATGATGTATATACTGTTTAAAATACACTGAAATTATTATTCGATTTACTTTTGCTACATATTTGAACTTATATGATTTTTTTCATAAGAAAGTTTGAGATGAGAACTCTTAAAATCCACAATCAGTGAAAAATATATGTGTCAAATACATTGGTTTTGGCATACAAAGAGCATATAAGTCATGTGTGTAGATGTATTCAGGGTGCGAGAGCCCTGCCGTAAGCCCTTATACTGCCTGAGATTATTGTATTTTCCAATGTGAATGTCAAGATATCTTCTTGAATGTGCTCTGTTAGGCTTATAAAATACTATATGTGATGGTAATAAGGATAATTCCAGGGGAAAATGTGCCTTCGCTTGGCTGTATCTTTTAAGAATAATCTTGCAAATTTTTGAAAATCAAAGAGCTGTCTATTTCTTTATGACAGGAGAAATCACATAAAAGAACAAAATGCCTCTTTTGGCTTACTTTTATGTCATTATCAATGGAAAAATCTAACATTATTTTTCTTAGTTGAAAAGTAAACTGTTATTTTAAAAATACTAGCTCCTAATTAATCTTTTTAAATTCATTTGATTTATCCATTAAAATTTAAGTAACTCATATCAAATACTGATATAAAGCCTGTAGCTTTCTCAAATAAAAAATTAACCATCTGCTATGAAAGTAATATTAATCTCTCACTTAGTAATAGTAACTGTATTA
>PVKA01013116.1:0-55890 GCA_004027165.1 Ctenomys sociabilis
ATTGTTAATGCCAATATTGCATAGTGACATGAAAACTCTTAACGAAGTGGAGCAACAGAGAATGTAATGTGTTAAAAATCTTTAGGAAGAGACTACCACAAAACATGACGATTCATAAATGATCAATAATACAGAAAGTAATTCGAACTCCTTTATGACACAATTCACCTTCAAGTGTTTTATCTCTAAAGGAAGTGCTTCAAAGCCTTGTGGAACATTTAATTCACTTATTACTCATAGACTGCAGAGTTATAATACTGGTATTATTCATCCTTTTAAAATTAAATTTTTATTTAAAAATTTTCTTGTACAAATACTTTTGAAGACATTATTCACACAGAAGCATGAGCAAACTAAAGACCAACTATCTATTACTAACATTTGCCCTAGACTGCTGTGCTTGCACTATAAAAGCAGAGACTTGACCTGTGATTGGGTTAGGATCTGACTGCTTAGATAAAATATTTCTCATTCTTTTTTTTCTCCCCCCTTTCCTTTTTCTCTCCCCTCCCTCCCACTCTCTCTTGTATTTGGTATAGGGTCTCAATAGGGTATCACTTCGAAGCTCGTACTCATAGTGATCTTCCTGTTTTCAGCCTCCCTGGTGCTGGGATTATAGGTGCAGTGTATGGTGCCTGCTCAGAGTGCCTGGAGCCAATCCCTCAGGATAGAACCGCAATCAGCTGAGTCCACTGAGCTAACTTGCAGGCCCATCTTTAGCTAAGCAAGCTTAGGTATCAGTCAACATTAACTAGCTAATGCTAATAAAACTGAAAATTGGAGTTTCTTACTATATAAATTTCCAAATCAGAAATAACTCAAACCATTATTTAGTATTACTCTGACGTTAAGCAATGGAACTTCTAATTTTATATTTCAAACTCAAAAGCATTACAATGAAGTAGTACACTAAAAAAATAAACAATAAAAAATAAAATAGTACACTACTGTTTCAATGCCAAAACTAATTTTTAAAACCTTTTTTTTTGTCTTTTTGAGACAGGGTCTCACTATGCAGTTCAGGCTGGCCTCAAACTCACAACAATCCTCCTGCCTCAGCCTCCCGAGTGCTGGGATTACAGGCATGCGCCACCATCCCTGGCTTAAAAACTCTTAATAGGTCTCAGAGCATTACATATAATCTTTTTAAGAGATATCATTGGCATATTCAATGCAGGAAATACAAAATACAACCCAATTTAGAAAATAGGGGGAAGGCCCATAACATAAACTGCCTTTTAAACTAAGTGTGAAATACATCTCGGAGAACTACCAAAGAGAAAAATCAAAATTTATGTTACTCATGACTGAACAGTTAATTTGTCTATTTTAAATGTTCAGTTGATAATGATTAACTAGTCAAATGAGCTACCTCCACCTTGAAATGACAACATAACTAAGAGCTTTTCTTTTTCTTTTTTTTTTTTAGCTCAAGTTTTTTATTAACTCATAATTACTTGTCTTCTGGTTTGTTGAAGCAGTAAGTCAGACAACACTTGCCACAATAATGTCTGTCAAAGTGGCTGGCCATAAAAACTCCTGCACCACATTCATCTGAAGGGCACTCTTGACGAAGATGACTAATTTTGCCATTTTCATCCACCTTACAGTATTTTAGGACAGCCAACTTAACCTTCTTTCTCTTATGCTTATTCTTCTTGGGATTGTTGTAAGACTTTCTTTTCTTAGCACCACTGAAGGGTAGACTCCTTTTGAATGTTGTAATCAGACAAGGTACGTCCATCTTCCAGTTGCTTACCAGCAAAGATCAGCCTTTGCTGATCAGGAGGAATTCCTTCCTTATCCTGGATCTTGGCCTTTACATTTTCTATAGTGTCGGAGGGTTCAACCTCAAGTGTGATGGTCTTCCCCGTAAGGGTTTTCACGAAAATCTGCATCTTGGCGACGGTTCCACCACAGATGGCGGATCCGAAAGCAAGAGCTTTTCTTTTGCTTATAATCCTTCAAACTATTTGGCTTATTGGCTCTAATTACATACCAAGTAGCACTTGCTAAACAAATGCATTAGGATGAGCAGTTACCCTGGTCAACAGGGCTTAAAAAAAAAAATCACCACCAAAGTCAGCCTACAGAGCAGAATGACACACTAAATTCAAGCTCAATGTGCAGATTAGCTTCCAAGAGTAAAAGCTAGAATTTGATGTCTGCTTTCTGAATCTTCATATACTTTGTATCTGTTCCCTGGTTCTGAATATACTGCACAAACAGAATCTATTGAGGACAAAAGTCCTCATCTTACTAATGTTTTAATCTTTTAAAGTTTCCAAGCACAGTAGTAGTCAGAGTTCTGACTTGATTTGTTTCCCAATTATAAGAAGCTCTATTCCCAGCTCCCCCTACATTTTTAGCTTTACCTAGATTTTTCTTCTATACTATCCCACAAAATATTTTGATGAACATAGTATCGACAGTAATTGTACTCCCCAGAATCTTGGGTTTTCTGATTTACAAGATTGAACTTGTTGCAAAATTTGTCAAGATATTGCCCAAAGGAATGCCTATCTCTGTGCATACTCATATTTATGAATCTCTAGATCTGTCAGTAATCAAAAGTTGCTGATTCTACTTCCTAAACTGCCAGAAAGCCCACTTTCTTCTCTTCATTCTACCACCAGTGCCAAAGCCAAAATTCAGATCCTATTTAATTAGAGGATATGTGTCACCTATTCTGGGGCATCAGGAAATTTGGGTGGGAAAATTATCACACAGCCTGATGGGTTTTATTAGCTTTAGTAACAATGAAGGTGGTCAACTGTTCTGCAATCCACAACCATTATTACACAATTAAGGCTGCCTCCAAAACACACCAATCTAACTGGCCTTTTCACTTCTGATTACATGATCTGGGGTCTCACACATCCCACTTCACCAACCAGACTCAAAACTGGCCAGGGAATGATCTACAACACATCATTGTCACTGTTCTAACTAACCTAAATGATGACCCTACTGTCCATGGGGACACCACTTTCATACACTATCAATATTCTTCTTGTCCAAGTCTCTCAAACATGTAACCCACTTTCCAGTGTTTTCCATTCCTATTCTTTCCTCAAAGGGTATCTGATTGGTTTCTTTCCCTCCACAGACCAAGGTACCTTCCAAAGTTACTAAAACCAGTACATAACTCTACACTACAGAATAATTATTTATTTCCAAATCACTCTCTTTAGCTAGACATTAAAAAGTTTGCAATACATTTTTATTCCTCATCACAGGATTATAATTTTATTTTAAATGAAAAATTGAGTTCAGTTTCAACTAGTGTGTTTGCATACATGTAGTATACATATAATATTATAATACAGTACAGATAAGCTATAGAACATGTGTATATATACACATTTATTTTTAATGTGGATAAAATTACAGGTTGAAATTTTATTTCAAAATGACAAAGTGAGGTACAGTTTTGACCACATAGTACTTTGGAAAAGTTTGTGAAATTAGATACAATATTTATACTATACTCTCCTTGAATCTCCCCCTGCAGATCTGCTTCAGCTACAAAACCATCTCCTTTGCAGTGTCTAATATAGAACTGCGACCTCCAGTGTTGGCACTGCTACTACTCCTGCTACAGTATTCTCCTACTAGATATTTGCTCCCTTCTTTTCTTCCTATACATCTTTGTGGCAGTGTCATCACATGAACTTCGCTGAATATTTACATAAAACAGCAAACTCTTAAAGCATTCCTCTACCCTCATTATTTTTCTTACATCATTTATTTCTCTTTAACCACTTATAACCTCTTAACTCATATTAATTTGTTCACTGTCTGTCTCAACTAAAATGTTCTGAACCAGGCATGTCAATGTATATCCATGACCCCAGCACTCAGGAGACTGAGTCAAGAAGAACTCTGCAAGTTCGAGGCCAGCTGATGCTACAAAGTGAGCTCAAGGCAGCCTGAACTACATAGTGAGACTGTCTCAAAAAAGAAAAAAAAAAAATCTACTGAAATGTTTTAAAATTCCATGTGCAGCAATGCATAGCCTTAATCCGATCACTGGGAGGCTGAGGCCAGGCCTGCCAGCAGGTTCAAAACCAGTCAGCGATCTTTAAGTGAGTTCAAGGCCAGCCTGAATTACATAGTTTGACATTGTTAAAAAAATAAAAATAAATAAAACTGCATGTGGGCTCTAACTTGTTCTCTGCTGTACCTGTCTCACATACAGAAATCATTCATGTTTTTTGAATACATTTTAGTATACTTATGTGTACTTTTTACATGACATTTTAAGAAAGCTTCCAAAATAGTGTTTCTTACATGGACTAACCCAACATTGTAGTGCTATTTATACAACCTACTATTTCTACGAAGTTGAAAAACCTGAACCCAACATGTGCAATTTTCCAAATTTCAAAATTAAAGGGGATATAAGAAATTAAAGTTTTCATTGTAATGATGATTATCAACTACAATATGTTTAGAAAGGATCACATAAAAACTGAAGGGTACTAGCCAGAAAAGTAGCTCAATGGAAGAGTGCTTGCCTCACATGTGCAAAGCTCTAGGTTTAATCCCCAGTACCTCTAAAACAAAAGAAAATCTAAATAACAACTCCTGGGGGCTGGGGAGATGGCTCAGTGGAATAAGCACTTCCCTGGCAAGTGCAAGGGCCTGAGTTTAATCCCCAGTTCCACAAGAAACAAAAAACTCAAAGCTGAAAAAAATATTACACACATGGCAAATGAAGAAAATAAGAATTCATGCTGAGATTATGAATCTGATTACCTCATGTGCAAAAGTAAGCTATACAAGTATTAGGGGCTATTAAAGTTATACAAACAAGTACAAACCTTTTGCAATATCTTTAAAAACGTACAATTTTCCTTACCAATCAAAAAGATTCTAAAACAACATTTTCTTGTTTTACGTTGAGAAATTAAGAACTATGCTACTTTCCTGAATATTTTATTAACAAATCCTATACTCAAATAAATAATAAGGACATGCATGCAGATTCAAATAATAAGCTTGTCCAATATTAAACAACATGAAGAAAACAGATAGACCATAGCAATGACAAGCATTTTCCAACAGAAAATGGAAAGGACCAAATCTTAACACACAAACAATACTCTCACTTAACATATATATCCCTCCAACAATGTCGCAAGTGGAGAAGGCAGATTTTATTTGTATTTACATATGAAAGATTTATGACTAGACATTTTTGTAAAGGATAAGGATACTTACACATAAAACAAGAAAATGCTCAACTACCCAGTATAAAGCAAAATTTCCCTACCAATTAAAAACAATAAGAAAAATAGAAACATAAAAATGTTTTTGTATTAAAGGGAGATTTTCCGGCAAAGTCACATAGCATTGCTAATCTTATGACCATGTTCCAAGTGCAGGCTGCTAGCCCATACAGGCCTTCCTAAACCACCCTCACTTAGAATGCTGAGGGTTTACCACTAGAGCAAGTCAGGTAACCCACATAGTGGCATGCACCAAAGAAAATGCAGTTCTTAAATTCTCAGGAAAACAGGAATTCACTAAGTTACATAAAAACCATGGTGATACTGAAATCAGATTTTCTATACATGAGCATGGCTAAAAACAGTATGATGTTTTTTAAAAGAGCAGTATCTCATAATCATTTAGTCAAATGTGACCATCCTTTTCAAAAAAGTCCTTCTGAAAAATAATCTCGCTGCTTCCTTTTCATTTTTATTTATTTATTTGTTTGTTTGCTGGTGCTGGAATCAAACCCACAGCCTCACCCAGGCCAAATAACCACTCTAAAACTGAGCTATTACATCCCCAAGCCCCAAAATTCTAATTGCCTTTACACGATATATTCCAAACCCTAAAAAAACAAGTTTTTATAAATGCTTTCACAATCAATCTCAGTAAAGCATGACTAATTTCTTCAATCATTTAGAAAATTAGAGATTCACCAGTTTGAGGTCTTTTTTTTGGGAGGAGGGTGTTATGTATTTGGTACAAGGTCTCACTACACAGCTCAGGCTCAGTGATCCTCTAGTTTTCAGCCTCTCCAGTGCTGGGATTACAGGTGTGTACCATGCCTGGACCTGATGGCTGGCTCAGCGTTGCAGCATGTGGTGCCAGGGATCAAACCCTAATCCCTGTGATTGCCTAAGAAGGAGCTTAAGTCTGCTGAGCTTTCTCTCCAGCCCAGGTATACCATATTTGGAAGACAAATCAAATGTCACTTTACTGATGAAATTTGAAATTCCATCAGTAGGAGTACAAGAAAATGAAAGAGTCCCTGAGAAATATTCAATGAGAAATAGAGATGGTGGGATACAAAAAGTTTTGGAGATTTTGACACAAAGTATCAGAAGTTTTCATACAGCAAAATTAGAAAATAGACAAGTTGAAACCAGACTTAGGTCAAAAGAAATTACACACACTAAGGCACATTTATGCTGCTCTTAAGTACCAAATGTCTAAAGAGATGAAATAAACATTTTTATTTCTTATGCCACAAAGTATGATACAAATTAAGATGTACATAAAGCAAAGACCTATTCACTAAGAAAACTGCAGGGAAAAACTAATTAGACATTTTAGCACAAATAAGTATATCATTTTGTCACCGTTTTCTGCAAAATGAGTGAACTGACTCATGTAATAATTAAGAACAGTAAACATCAGCTTGGGATATAGCTTTACAGTGCCTACCTAGCAATCATGAGGCTGTGAGCTTAATCCTTGGTACTAAAAAGAAATAAAAGGTAAGCATCATTCAACAATTTAGTGGTTATTAAGCAATAAACTTGTCACTTATTAACTGATCAATCTTTCTAATCACTATGTGAAAAGAACTTTCCTTCTTAAAAACTAAGAGAAAAATTGCTATGAAGTTTTCAAATAATTATTTGGCCATTTTACATGAAATTCTTTAAAAACCAACAACCTAAAATGACCTCCATCAATATTAGTCTCAAATAATTATGAAAGCCCCCTAAAATAAATCAGTATTATTTTTTAAAGGAATGAAAAACTTATTAACACAGATGCAGTTAGTATTCCTGATGATATACCACACAATTTTAAGTATTGGGTATCTTTAGAACACTTTAAAAAGCAACAAAATAAAAAGTTGTTTGGCTATCAAGAATATACATAATTGAAAGGAACAGTGGCTCAAGAATACAAAGCACATGCCTGGGGAAAACTTTCTAAAATAAATGAGCAAATGTTGGATCTGAAAGAACTTGCACAGACAATATACAACTAAAATCTAAGTTCTAGGTGACCAAAAATACCAGTCTATATTCCTACTAGAGCATGAGTCAAATATTTTTGTGAGATATACACATAACTGGGAGAAAAATAAACTATTCTAAAATCACATTTTATAATAATCTTTAATGTATATTCTAATTAATGAATTTCAATGTTCAAACTGCCTCACCTATATCCCTAGCATTTGTATGTTTGAATCAGTAAAAATAAATAAAACTTAAATGAGAGTTTGCTTTTTTTTGTGTGTGTGAAACTGGGGATTGAACTCAGGCTTGCCAGGGAAGCGCTTATTCCATTGAGCCATGTCCCTGGCCCAGAGTTTGCTTTGTATTTGGAGTTGCCTCATATTTGGGTGTACAAAATACATGCCCATGCAAATGTGCATTCATTCCAAAACAGATTCGAAGAGACCAAGGGTGGGACACACACCTCCCAATCTACTTGTCATTCATTTTGCTGGAAATGGTCTGTATGTAATTTACATTAACAACTATTTGATTCACCTATTAACAAATATGTGGATATACTAAGCTGATTTACATGGAAACTCTAAGCTGAGAACTTAAAGAGTTTCTCTCCAACTAAAGCTCTTTAAAGGTAAAGATATGCAGCACTTTCCTGGCAAGTGTGAGGTCCTGACTTCCATTCCCAATACCCAAAATGAATGAATGAATGAATGGATGAATGAATGAGAATGAATGGATATTACAAACTTTACATCTATGCCAGGACTATAATCTGTATGGTTTTCCAAGGTGACATAAAGGAGAGAGTTTTTTTAAAGGGAAGTAAAATCTCCAAATCCAGCTTCATACTCCCTTAACTCAGCACATTATATCATGATCAGAGTACACACTACACTCAGTTATACTTGCTGGCATATGTACCAGATTCTCCCACAAGTCTGTGGTTACTGAAAACAATATTATGTCTTCTTCATTCCTCTACTGTCCATCTATCACAAGAGGACCAAAATATTAAAACAAATTAATAAATGATAGCTGAGGAATGTGGCTTGGTGGTAAAGCACTTACCTCCTCAGCAAGTGCAATACCCCACTATCAACATCATCAAAATATAACACAAATGTATATAAAGCAACAGTATTTAGTCAAAGGTTTGATGCAGTGATAATGTGGAGGAACTGCATCAGCAACTGAAAGTAACTGCTTTTTCCTATTCTTGTCTCACCGCTAGTGTGATATCCTATAAAATGACCTAACAGAATGCGTCTCTGCTTCAAGGACTGAACGTAGGATTAAAAAAAAAAAAAAAAAAAAAAAAAAAAAAAAAAAAAAAAAAAAAAAAAAAAAAAAAAAAAAAAAAAAAAAAAAAAAAAAAAAAAAAAAAAAAAAAAAAAAAAAAAAAAAAAAAAAAAAAAAAAAAAAAAAAAAAAAAAAAAAAAAAAAAAAAAAAAAAATCTGGCGGAGAAAGGATGGCCTTTTTATATGCAGCAGAGGAAAGAACTGAAAGGTAAACCTAGAGAAGAATTCAGATGGGAATGAGCTACATATAGCCAACCCCTGAACACATTAACATCCGGCTGAAATTAAGCCTATTCAGCCATAGCTCACTATTAAGCCAGATATAATATACTGTTTAAAAGTTCTTTTAAACTGAAAAATAGTATTAGTTAATAGCAAAATTATATAGTTGTGTTTATATTTTCATCAACACCATATCTTTTTCAAATCAGCCCAACCTGTCAAAATTATCTATCATTTCCAAGTTTAAGTCATGAAAATGTTGCACAGCAAAATACTGTGGTGTCCTTCCAAAATTCAATGTCACTGAATTACATCACCAAATGAAAGTCACCCTTCCCCCATTAGCAAGCTGTTCCAGTTTACAAGGTAAGCCTAAGTACCAGAATTCACCACTGAAAGTATATGTGTTCTCTGAATTCCTACCACTAGGTGGCAGGCAGAACAGGGAAAACAACAAGGAGGGGGGAACCAAAGCAGAGATTAGTTAAGATTCATCTACAGACTTCCTCATTTGAGATTCCATTCTAGTACTGTACTCCAACCTGGTCATTTCTAAACCTGGATACCCTCTTCTCATACCAGCTTCCAAATAAGGGTCTGAGGAATGAGAAAGCCACACTACCTCAAAGATTTATTTTATGTTAAGATTTTAATTTAGCAGAAAATGTAAAATTAAAAACTCATACACATCACTTAATATGAGTTGAAAATATTATCTCCAGCATGCAGTGCTGGCCCCACCCACCCCTGTGGTACGCTAAGATTGGTGATTGAGACTGGGTGTGGTGGTGTACCTGCAATCCCAGCACCTGGGAGGCTAAAAACAGGAGGATAGCTGTGAGTCAGATCTGTGTGGTGAGACCCTGCAGACTGTACTAAATACATAAAAAAAAAAAAGGATTTAAAATATTTAGGATGGAATAAGGAAAGAGAAGGAAAACATTACAGTATCTACATTAATATATGTGTGATTACACACTATATATCCATAGTAGTCTGAATATATTCCTTTTCTTCTTTGGAGCGCTCAAATTTCAGAATTATAATCTTACCTATAGGAAAGAAAACATATCAAGTATTTAAAAATTCAAGAGCAAATTCTGTATGTGAAAAACTGCTTGTTTTATGGTCTAAAAATTTATTATAGTTCAATAGTCCTACAAATGGAGACATTACCAGGACAGTCAAAAACAATCTAGTATTAGATCAGAAATACAAAACCTGATTTCTCAGGCAAAATCAAAAGTACTTCCACAATAGCTGTAAAGAGCAGACCATGGGTATGGTGGAGCAGACCTGTAATCCCAGTGCTTGGTAGGCTGTAAACAGAAGAATCACTAGAGTCCAATTTAGTAGTGAGACTCTGAACACAGCAGACTCTTCCCTTAAAACAAAACAGCAGTCCAAATGATAGAAATACTCTTTTAATTTCAATAAGACCAGAGGAAAGGAACCAAAGTTTGAAAGGTTCTGTGCAGGATGCCAAAGGATTTGGGATGAAGTCTGAAGAGAAAATGTTACTAGCTGGTAATGATTAAGTTTTGGTTTTCCTACAAAGTCTGAGTTCAGACCTGTTGTCCTTAACCCTTAAAAGCAGCTCAATCTGGACAATAAATGTCACCTTATAAATGATCTGATTAAAAAATGTACATGTAAGCTAAGGAGTTCACATGCTACCATGACCTATTCCTAGTGTGCATGTCTTTTTTCTATGAGTTCTACCTTTCAGATCGTCCCAGCCTTCCTAAAATACAAACATGCTTCTGTCCTCATCTGCTTTGGCTTCTCTTCCCTCCTCCATCAACAAGCAATAACCTTCATCTCTGTCCTATCTTTGCACCAGGAAAATCATCTAGTTTCCTAACTTCAAAGAAAATCTTTATGCAAACTATGTATCTTAAAAATTATTAAGGTCTTCTGGGGGATTAAAGATACTAGACTTCTGCACATCGAGGTCCAAAATTAAAAAATAAGAACAGTCTCAACTGTAAACAAGAGTTCCATTTGTTTCAATCAATGAGACTCATTTTCACTTTATTTTGTTTTTCTTTTTTCTTTTAAGACAAGATCTCCCAGTAGTCCAGGCTGGCCTGAACTCACTGTATAGTCCATGCTGGAACTGGAACTTGCAGAGATGCTCCTGCCTCAGCCTCCCAATGCTGGCATTACAGGAGTGTTATCACTCCCCCTGGCCTTTCTTAGCAATTTAAACTCTGCCAGATCAGGGGGAGTAATGGAGTATAGTTAGTTTCCCTGCCAGTCTTCCTCAGCCAGATAACACAAGTTCTGTTTTTTGTCTTCAATGCAATTAGAAAAAGAATTTTTATATTCTATCTTCTTGAAGCTTTGTAAGCCTCAGTAAAAAAAAACAAAACAAAACAGAAATCCCCTTTATTCTACCAATATCACTGCATAGCATAATATGCCAATCTGTGTCTCAAAGTTAGGAATATACAACAGCAAACAAACCACCTACTTTAGTGCAGTTTTTATACTACTCTGAAAAGAGAATCAGCAGATACTGGCCAGATAGCAGCAATTGCTAAGGGTTACTTAACACTTAAAGGGGTGAGGGGGAATGTGTTTTAAAAAGGTTGATATTTATTCATACACGATAACCTAGGAAGTAGTCCCAGATGAGGAGACTTTCAAAAATTATGGCAACAGCAGTAGTGTGTCAGTGGCCCAAAGGCCTGTTTAACTGAACTCCAAGATCAACAAACACCTTCCACATAGCAGGAAAATGTAGTGACAGCCCACTCATTCTGTACTTAACCCTGGCCAAACCTGTCATGTAATGAAGATCTTCTCTGACTGGTTTTTGCATAGCCTCTAGTTTTATGCAGACAATAAGCACACACAGTGGACATCTCAATTGTTCACTACACATTTCACATTAAAAGAACCTGTTTGCCTTAAGAAAGAGAAAGTTAACTTCAGTCACTTAATACACTTCATTGGGTGCTTTATCTATGCAAGCGGGCATCAAGTTCATTAATTAGTGAAAGCCATTTCTTTAAAGAAAAATCTTTTCCAAACTGGAAACAGTCATGACAGTTGTAGATAAAAATAGTAAGCAGTAGGTAATAACCTATCTACAGACTTTCTTTAATAATGCTGTTTAAATGGAGAGTGTGGGCAATTTTAATATAGCATTTAAGATAACTATAAAACAAAGCAAAAGTTTTTCCCTTCTACAGAAATACTCACTAGCATTATTATACAAGTGGTAATAATCATTAATGCAATAAACCTCCAAATTTGCATATTTCACAACTACTCAACTGTTCTTTTAAGATTCTATCTAGGCAAGGATGATAGTTCAGTAGTCTAAGTACTTGGCTGGCAAGTGCAAGGACCTGGGTTCAATTCCTGGTGCTACAGCAGCCCTGTGCCACACCAGCCCCTGACACCAGCCTAATGGCATATACCTGTAATCCCAGCACTGGGGAGGCTAAACAGGAGGATCACTGTGAGGAGCTGCAGAGTGAGACTCCATACCAAATGAATGAATGAATAAATCTTTAAAAAAGGAAAATCTACCTGACTTGTATTTACCTATTTGCCACCATAAAAACTGGTAATTTCATCTTTTGATAAATACCTTTGTTAAAAGTCATTATGAAATATCTTCTAAGATAAAATTCTCTTATGTGCTAAAATTAGAGCAAAGCTGTTACTTTTTTAAACTTAGAAATGTCATGTAACTATACTTTAATAATATGAATTTAAAGGGAAACATCCATCTTAATCTAAAATTCCAAGATTTGGTCACCAACAGGAAAAAAAATATATGTTTGGAAAAAACTATTTCAGAATATACATAAACACAGAGAATTCAATACATTTTATTTAAATTCCAAACTCAAAGTGCTATTATTTGATTCATTCTATTTAAAAGCCATCAACCAATAACACATCACAGCAAAATGTAAGGATTTGGGATTTAACATTTAAAAAGAAATAAGGGGGCCTGGGAAATGGCTCAGAGGCATAAGCACCTGCTTGGCTTGCACAAGGTTGCAAGTTTGATCCCCAGCACCACAAAATAAATAAATCCATAAGAATAAAAAGAAACAATAAATTACTGTTACATCTTCTATATATTTAATCACACTGTATGTTTTGCTTTTGTTTTACAACAGGGGTGTACCAAGGCTGGCCCAGAGCTGTAAACTTGCCACACAGCCTGGGGCATCCTCAAACACAGGATCCCCCGCATCAGTTTCCCAAGTACTGGAGGGGAGGCACAAACCACTATCTCCAGCTTGTCCACTGTACTAGTACAGTGCATTGTGAACTTGTTTTTCTTAAATATGAGCCCTAAGCATATGACAAACTGGCCTCTGCTGTTAAAACTGAGAAACATTTAAGACTTCATACTTTAGTGTGTTACTTAGTTATTTCTATGTATCAATCACAGTAAAAGGACCTTAAAAATAAAAAGTTGATTCATTCATGTCTGGGGCATCTCAGACCATCTCAGCATGCCCCAGACAACGGGGCATGCGCGACCAGGGATTAAACCCTGAGATTAAACACTCGGGCCCACCTCCTGTTCCTCTCTCAGATAGGAGCTTTCTTTTCCACAAGTACCTCTCTATACTTAGAAAGATAATGTTATATACAAACTTTTTAAGAAAATATTTATCTTTTTACTCATTTGGTACAGGGTCTCACCACGCAGTTCAGACTCGCCCATAGTGACCCTGCTGTTCAGCCTCCCTAGTGCTGGGATTGTAGGTGTGCACCACCATACCAGGCTTCCAAGGCCAGCATGGTGTGCTGGGGGCTCAGGGGCCTACAAGGCTTGCAGTACATGCCAGGGATGGAACTTGAGTCCCTGCACTTGCCAGGCAGGCACTTAGACCACCAAGCTGTCTCCCCATTCATCACACACAAATTTTTAAAAATCAAATTCTATCTACAGAAAGATACCTAAAGAATCCCTTGAATTTCTCTCCCCCCCCCCCAATTTGTGTATTTGGTACAGGGTCTCATTATGTAAATCAGACTCATGGTGATCTTCCTGATTTCTGCCTCCCCAGTGCTAGGATTACAGGTGTGCTCCAACACGCCCAGATTCTGTCACCATCTCAGCATGCCCCAGACAACAGGGCATGCACGACCAAGGACCAAGGATTAAACGCTGGGATTAAACACTCGGGTCCACCTCCTGTTCTCTCAGACAGGAGCTTTCTTTTCCTCAATAAATATATTCTGCTCATAAAAAAAAAAAAAGACCCAGCCTCAAAATAAATAAATAAACAAATAAATATTTTAAAAAATAATAATAATAAATGGAGGGGGACGGGGAGATGGTTCAGTGGAAGAAGCGCTTCTTCCTTGGCAAGTGCAAGGGCCTGAGTTCAATCTCCGGCCCCACCAAAAAAATATAAATAAATAAATAAATGAGGGGACTGGGGAAATAGTTCAAAGACACAAGTATCTGCTTGGCAAACTCAAGTCCTGGGTTTTTTAAAAAATCCCCAGTTTTTTTTTTAAAAAGGACTATGCAAAGACTAAAATTTTATAACACAAATTCCATACCTGATAACTATACTACAGTTAGGTAAAGCTAGTTTTACTTCTAAAAGGAAGTAACACAAATGGAAATAAAGACAATATGGATATAACGTCCAGTTCCAAAAACAGCTACAGTGACATGTAAAGAACTAGAAACTATGCCTGTCATCCTGGCACTCTGGGAAGCTGAGGCAGAAGCATTGCAAATTTCAGCCCCAGGGGGGAGGGGTCAGCAACTTGGGGAGATCCTATCTCAAAATAAAAAGAACCGAGGAAATAGTTCAGCTTGTAGGACCTTAATTAAATTCCTAACACTTGGAAGAAAAAAAAAAAAGGAACAAACACAAAACTTTCCTTCAAGGGGCCAGGGAGATGGCTCAATTAGAATAACCACTTCCCTGGCAAGCACAAGGGCCTGAGTTCTATCCCTGATTCCACCAAAAAACCAAAAAAAAACAAAAAAACTTTCCTTCAGTTCCCTACCAAAAGAACAAATGTAACTATCTTGTAACTTACTTGCTACTCGATACACAATTGCAACAATGTATGTTCACACTGGTCTTACAAATCAGCAATAGAAATACAGCCCAGAGCTCACCTTAAAAGAACTGCAATTAATGCAATGGTTTTTATTCACTTAGGTGAATAAGAAAAAAGAACCATGTTCCTTTCTAAATTTCTCCCCCTTTCCAAACATGCAAACCGAAGATGAAATTAGAAACTAAAAAAAAAAACAAAAACAAAACCCAATAACCAATAAAACAAGCTTTTTAAGTATAACCACAAATTGAATGCAAATGATGATTATTTCTAAACTTCTAACTTGCTATGGGGGAAAGCGGGTGAGACAGGGTCTTGTTATGTAGTTCAACTTGGTCTTGAACTCAGTATATAGACCGGGCTGATCTCAAACTTGCAGCAATCCTCCTGCCTTGCCTCCCAAAGTGCTGACATTACTACATGCGTGTGCCACCACACTCGACTTAAATTGTTTTTTAAATTTCAACAAGGAATAACACAAGGAAACAAAAACACCAGATACACCTGATATTTTTGATATGCCAACTAAAAGCTAGCACTATGCATACTAGAAGTAAAAGCAAATACATGGGTGCATTTTTGCTCTTAAAGTTGCTAAAGGTCCACAAAGGGTAGCACTGCAAATATATACAAGCAATTATAGCCAGATATAGTCTTGATCAGATTTATCCAATTCCTCAGTTCACATGCATACAACACAATACATATAAATTTAAAGAAAGCAAACTAAACCAAGGATATTTAACAATGCTTATATGATTCTATGAAATAAAAAATAAGGGAAACAAGAAGGATTGAGGCCAAAAAAAAAAAAGACTCCATTAGCCAAATACTTTTTAAGATGTTGTTACTGTGGTAAAGTACAGGATGATGGGTGAATGGTGCTTCCTGTAAACCTTCAAATGATTCCTCACCACAATCAACAGCCAACAAATGCAAGACACTGCTTTTGATTGTCACTGAGCCTGGCAATAGTTAAAAGGATCACTATACCACCCTTTCGGGTTATCAATTCATAATCCGTACTGATCAATGAAAGACCAAGACCATACCCAAATACTTTCAATATAAAGATTAACTGTAGCCAAGAACCATCTTACATTAAAA
The DNA here is from genome assembly GCA_004027165.1 of Ctenomys sociabilis. NCBI lineage: Eukaryota > Metazoa > Chordata > Mammalia > Rodentia > Ctenomyidae > Ctenomys > Ctenomys sociabilis. The sequence goes on from PVKA01013116.1 coordinate 15,912, forward strand.
CATAAAACAAGCTGTCAAAAAAAAAAAAAAAAAAAAAAAAAAAAAAAAAAAAAAAAAAAAAAAAAAAAAAAAAAAAAAAAAAAGCTCCTAATTAACTAGTTTATTAGTCTGATACATTAAGGTCATTATCTTCACTAAAGATTTATGTTTAGGACTAAGTGGTATATTCATTCTATGGGGGTAGAACACCAAAAATGAGTAAAACAAGACTCCTTGTTCTCAAGATAAAGATGTACTGGCTGCTGTGACAGTAAAATGGTAAAGAAATATGAATACTAGTGCTACCCATGGCTTGTCAGGAATGGTCTACTTGCCCAAGTAAGAGTGGAGAAGCCAGGCATGATGGTACATGCCTGTGATTCCAGCACTCAGGAAGCTAAAGCAAGAGGACTGCTGAGGGTTCCAGAGTTCAAAGCCAGACTGGGCTTCACAGTGAGTTCAGGGTCAGCTTCAACTGTACAGAATGAACTGTCTAAAAAAAAAAAAAAAAAAACAAGGAAAGAATGGGAAAAACAGGGCCAGCCAAATAGTTCATCAGATTAAAGCGCCTGCAAGCAGGTATAGGGGCCAGGGTTTGATCCCCAGACTTGCGGTGCTGGCCCCATCCCCGAGGCACACTGAGACTGGCATTAAAGACTGGGCCTGGTGGTGCTCACCTGTAATTCCAGCTCTTGGGAGGCTGTAAATAGGCGGATCACTACCAGTCCGATCTAGTAGTGAGACCCTGAACACCCTGTAAACCCTCACCTAAAATACAAAGAATGGGAAAAAGGATCCTGTCCTAACAAGGGCATCCAACCCAGCCATACATGAATACAGAAAAAGGTACAAGAAGGTAAGTATCTTTTGGTAAACTTGGATGATCAAAGGTTAAAACTTTTAAAAGTGAATGCATAGTAGAAAAGACTGACAGGAAATGTTTTCTCATGAAGTATTCTCATATTTTATTCTATTCAGGTATTTTTGGTAAAGGTAGAACTAGGCAAGGCGGCATGCACCTGGAATCCCAGTACTATTCAGGAAGATGAGGCAAGAAGATCAGAGACTCTAAGGTCTGCCCACATGTCTGCATGTGCTTTTTCCTCCAAATGAAATGCCTCAACACTTAAACTTCAGTTTTCCCTCTGCTCTCCTTCCAGTATCTCTATCCTCTGATCTTTAAGGTCATCTGATCTGTAATTACCCCACATATCGTGATAAAAGTTATCTGTGTATGTCATCTTCCCTACTAGACTAAGGGTATGACAAGCAATTTCACTTTTTTGGGGCATGCCAGGGATCCAATTCAGTACCTTGTACTTGCCACACAGGCACTTATGCCACTGAGCTCTCTCTTCCCAGCCCCAACTTCACTTTTAGATTTCCTCAAAATCTCAACACAGGAACCTCAATATACAGTAGATATTCAATATGTAATTGCTAGTAAATACATTAATTCCATCACACTATCAAGTTTCTTGTATAGTACTGATCCAAGTTTAAGGCATCATTTATAAACAGATCTTAATATTAAAATCACATAAATCAACAACAAAGTTTTTACTCAATTTAGTTTATCAAGCTTTTTTTTATTTGTACTTGATCACCTGATAGTTAGTTTGTTGTGTTTCTTTATAAACTAGGAACTCAAAGAAAGAGTAATTTCCAAACTAGCTCTTTACAACTATGAGATCACATTATGCTTGATTTTTCAACCCAAATCATTGAGCATTGTAATATTCCAGGGTCCAATTTCATGTGCTAACGCGTATTTGGATCCCTGAATACCTAACAAGATCCTGGATGATCAAAGAGATAATCTCTCTTTCAACAACACTATTACAAACTACCTGAAAAAAGAAAAAGGCTTGTGGCCCAGTCCTCTAGGGCTAGGCAAGCACCTAATAATGGGACAAAAGGTTATGAAGGAGCTGAAAACACCAAAGACTTCCAAAATAACTAATTCCTGCTCCCAACAAAACCCTTTTGGGCTCCCTATCTATTCAATTCCCATCTCCCTTACACCAAATAGCAGTCAACATTCTATAACACAACTACATAAAGCTCTTGTCTTGGTATCACTGCATATGCTAAATGAGAAGAAATTCCTTTAGTCATCTGCAAATCACTCTCTGTATAACCAGGACTGTCAGTGAGTCACAATACCAGACATCACAACTTAAAGGAGAAAAAGTTTTATTCAGCACATTCTGAAGAGAATTTAGTACGTAAGTCAGTGGCACCAAAGTCTGTGGCAAAAGTAAAACTGTGTACTCCATGGTGGTAGCCGGGAATCAAAGCAGTGCCCAAAGAATGTGAGAGGGACTATACACAGTGCCCAAGGACATGCTTCAATGACCCATCCAGATATACCAAGAGCCTTATTAATCTGCTAGGCATTTCGTAAGCCAATGAAGTTGACATATAAGGATTAATGGTCCATCACACTACTCTCCCTAATTTCTGTTACCTCCTTTGAAGACTCTACTAACTCCCTCAAAGGTGTTTACTTTCACATATTTTATATAAAGTATTATACCTTATTCTATATCTACTTCAATTACTTGGCTATATATGGTGCACTATTATTTTATACTCATGCTCCTTTTAAGGAAAGGATCAAGTGTCACCTTTTCATTGTCTTTTTTTCTTTTTCCTTGATCACTTTCCCATACACCTCACTGCTTCTGACCAGGATTTGCAGTCTTCCTTAACATTAACTCAAATTCAATTTTGATGCACACTTTTACTCAAACATAAAGCAAAAACATTTTTAACAGTTTCCTAGAAAATTTGACAAAAATCCATTTAAAAAATTCTCATTTTTCCACTCATTTTTCCTTCTCCAAGAAAAAGTCACAAAATGATTCATCTGGGGCCAGGTAGATAGCTCAGTAGAATGAGCGCTTCCCTGGCAAGTGCAAGGGCCTGAGTTCAATTCCTGGTTCTGCCAAAAAAAAAAAAAAAAAGATGCACCCAATGATCTTAGCAGGGCTAAGAGCTGCATGGAGACACAGAGGAAAAAAATATAACCAACACAGGTCCTAGGAAGAATACTGCCCATCCCTCAACATAGCTTATTACACGCAAACACTTCATTTGTTACTATTTTTATTTGCAATGGAAATGTTTTTCCAATATTCTATATCAAAACACATGAACACTTAACAATCAAGGCCTTATAACATCCTGCTGTAATATGTGAAATATTATAGATAACAAAGTCTAAAACTAAGAACTGTTTGGAATCCATTTTTAACAACCACAGATTACCAAAGAATGATGATATAATATAACCCCAAAGTAACAAACATTAAACTATGTTTGAAATCAAACATACTAACAATAATAGGCCTTAGACTAAGTATTTTAAAGGGTCAAATTGCTCTAACTACCTAAGTCTAAGTTTATCCCCCCAGCTTTCATCATTGTATACATTTTCAACCAATACAGAATACAACTTTCCTTGATCATGAAAATAAGAAAAGTTTAAACCACTATCCTATCACTATTACTCCTATGGCAATTTTCCTCATATTTTATGTTAAAAAAAATCCTAAAGCACTGTTTGATAACACATAGAAACTGCCCTATAAGAAATACATACCTCTGATTCAGCCATATCATTCAATCTGATTCATTATTGTAATATTTATTATATGTCACAGTTAACAGTAGAAGACACATAAGCAGCCCTCTATATAAATAACTACAACTATAGAAGCTATGAAGAATTCCAATATGTGAAAAATACTGCTACAAAGAAGCACAGAACACTGTGAAACACACAATCACACTTTTTGTGGAGAAAAACACTGTTTATTGGTACTTATGCAACTTTGTTATCTCTGTACACTTAAACGACCTAAAAAAATGGACAATGAGCTGGGTTAAATGGTTAACCCAGCTGCAAAAGTAACACAAATAATTCCACTTAACATCCAATGAAACATACCTAATACTGAATATTAATATCATAGAAATTTTTGTCTCCCTATAATTTTCTATTTACATGATTACTACAGAGGTAGTAAAATTGGACTTTACATCAACTTCAAAAGTAGGAATAAGTACTTAACTATCCTTAGCTTACCTTAAATTAACTTAGCTTCCTACTATGCCTGAGTATCAGTTCCAAAACTCATGCAGAGATTTAATTGACATGATACTGTAGTAAGGAGGAGGTTCTTAATAACTGATTAGGCCACAAAGACACCACCCTCCTAAAAAGATGAACACCACCATGGGAGCTGGCTAGTTAAAACAGCAAGTGCTCACCACTGGTCCCTCACTATGTGCACCCAGCACACTGATGATAAACTTTGCAGACTCCAGAATGGCAAGAAATAACTTTTTTCTTTTTCATGAACTTACTTGGTCTACAGTACTGTGAAAGCAATAGAATGGAGACCATGCCACTTCCTCACACACCATACACAATCCGACCTAAAAGTAACAGCTAATACTATACAACTCTAAGAATGAAACAGGTATAAATCTGCTTTTAAATTAAGCATAAAGCAAAAATAACTAGAAGGAAACAAAATGGGCCTAATCAAAATTAAATACTCTTGGGGCCAGGGAGATGGCTCAGTAGAATGAGTGCTTGCCTGGCAAGCGCAAGGGCCTGAGTTCAATTCCCGGTTCCGCAAAAAAAAAAAAAAAAAAAAACACTTTTGTGCATCAGAAGACACTAAAGCCATAGAATGTGAATAAAGCATATCACATTAAAGAATCTAGTATTCTTACATATAAAGTATGTGAAGTTCAGTATCCATAATGTATTAAAAATAAGCTTAAGGATAAAAGACATTTTTCTGAAAAACATATATGTAAATGTTCAATATGAACACAGCTAATGCTAATATCATTAATCATTAGGGGAATGCAAACCAAAATGACAATATTATTTCACACTCACTGTGGCTATTTAAAAAGCAAAACAAAACCCCTGAAAATAACAAGTGTTAGTGAAAATATCAAGAAATTGAAGCCTTCACACACTACTGATGAGAATGTTAAAATGGTGGTGTAGCTACCATGAAAGTCTAACAGTCCCTTAAAGTTAAGCACAAGGGTGGCAGAGTAACACAATGGCACAGTACTTGCTGCATGTGTGAGGCCCTGGGGTCCATCCCTGCATAACAGGAACAACAAAAAAGAAGTTAAACAGAACTACCACAGGATCTAGTAATGTTATTCCTGAGCATACACATAGAATGAACTGAATATTTTCACAACTTGTATATAAACATTCAGAAAAGTATTATTCTTAATAGCCAAAATGAATAAACAAGGCTATTGTCCAGCTGATGAATATAAAAATATGATAATCCATGCAAGGAAATACTATTCAACTATAAAAAGAAATTAAAAACTGTTATACGATACAAGGATGAAGTGTGTAAATTTCATGCAAAGTGAAAAACTAAACACAGAACACAGTATATGATTCCATTTATATGAAATGTCCAAAATAGGAAAATCCATAAGCAGAAAGTAGATCAGAAGCTGGGGAGTACAGGAAAGGAGGAAACTGATAATGACTGTTATCAGATATGATTTATTTAGGGGATAGAAAACTGTTCTAAAAATAGGCCAGTGGTGATGGGTACATACAGCATAATAAAAATGTTATCATTTTGAGTAATATCTCAAATTTGTAAAAGAAAAGATCATGGCTGTATATTAGCTTTAATTAAATGCTAATGTTTCAAATTATTCAGTACATAAAACAAATTTCTGCAAACAACTAAAGCACATCAAAAGGGCTTGCCAATTCTCTCTATGGTGAGTACTGCCATCTACTTTTTAAATATATATTTACATTAATATTTCTGCATCTCTATTTTGAATATGGTTTGTATTTAAGTGCACAAATGCATGCATGACAGCTTATAGTCAGGAGACCTATAATCAGCAGAAACATATAATAAAATATAATGACTGAGGCCCATATTGTGAAGTCACCTGAAGAGTACACCTTCAATCTTCAATAAGGTTACCAGCCATTATAAAGCAAGCCTAGCTTCCTCAACCACTGCATGGAATTGATCCTTGAATAAAATTTGAAGCCCTAAGAAGCTTTTAAGCAGTAAGATAATGCCATAAATACCTGGTACACTCCTGAAATCATTACTAGAATTGCAAGTCTTTAGAGAAAACTTCTAATAGTTCCCATCAGCCTCTACTATCAACCTATGGTCTACATTTAATGATCTTACCACCACTATTACTACCTCTTTATAGGTCTCATTCTTAAGGAATCCTCTTACGTAAGTTATATCTTTTCTTTTACATTGTGACATTATCTACTGAGTGTATTTTTCCCTCCTTACACCAAAAAATGAACCTATCTACCACAATCAGGTATGGTGGTACATGCTGTTACTTCAACACCATGATAGGAGGCTGAGGCAGGTGAACCACAAGTTCAAGCCCAGCACTAAATACACACACACACACACCCACACACTAAACTGTTACCACAGTTGCATAAGGCATCCTTCACAAGAGACCAGTGTGACTGGCACCTTCTTGAAGTGGCCCAAGGAAGCATCTCTGATTAAGATTTCACATCTATCTGGTGCTCTATTTCTACGTTTAAGAGCATGCATGACTTCAAAAATGTGGTTCAATCTAATGTTCAAACTGAACAGCCATCACCAAAACTTTTGGTCTCCATATTTTGGAAAATCCTTCCTATTACTAAATCTCTTGAAAGTTTCATGAGTTCTATGAAACACAGCAACTTGTTACAAGGTTTTACCAATGTTACTGATTCTCTTTACATACAAATTTGTAACTAGGTAATTATGGTTCACAACTAAGATAATTAAGATAACTGCTGCAAAAGAAATTTTTAATTATCTTCTAGAATACATCTTTATTCTATTTCCACAAGCTATCCATGGAATGGTCTTAGGTACAGAGGCAGATTATGTAATCATTCAATATTACTAGACCACCATATTACCAGTAAGAGTTGCCAACTAAGTACTTTGGGGAAGTATGTAGCGGAACAGGAAAAATAACACCTATGCTATGAAGAAAACACACCTAAACCATGAGTATAATATTAATGCAATCACATAAATGATGGTGGTACTGGATTGACAGAATCAGTGATATTTTTCTCCAAATGGTTACTTTAAATGTGACCACTGGGCCAGAGAGATAGCTCAGTAGAATAAGTGCTTGCCTGGCAAGCACAAGTCCTGAGTTCAATCCTGAGAACCACAAAAAAAAAGTGACCATTATTGACAGCAAGTCTAACAGTGGTGAAGTTTGCCTTGCCGAGTCTGAACTCTCAACATTGAGGAAAAAAAGAGGGATCTCTTTTGGCAAACAGATGAAGACATTTTATGACCTATGAATGGTGTATACAAACATGAATAGCTATCTATCAAAAACATTTTGGCACAACTTATCTGCCTGGTTTTCATAAAAACGGATGGCTTTGCGATAAAGAGAAAGGACAAACAGATCAAGAGTTCCAATTTAGCTCAGTGTTAAATAAGTGCTTCCCTGGCAAACTCAGTAGAATAAATGCTTCCCTGAGTTCAATACCCAGTTCCACCAAAAAGAGTTCCAATTTAATGATGGACTTTATTAAGATCTCGGGGGGGGGGGGATTTTGACATCATTGTTAGATTCTGTTTACCCCTAGTAGTCACCTAAGTAACACTGCTATTCTCCAATCCTTTGGACCCAATAAAAAGATTATGCCAAAACTCTCACTCAGTCAAAATAGACAGGTCATTATTAACTACCAAATCCAATCCAAATACTGTACTAAGAGGATTCAAAAGATTCTTTTATTCATGTTCTTCAGAGAACCCTTCTCTTTCTCGGGGTAGACATTTAAGTCTCAGAATCTTTACATGCTTAAAAACTGAGAAGGCCAAAAAGCTGTTATGGGAATTTTGGGTTTTTTTTAAACCAATATTTACTATTAGAAATTTAAAAATCATTTTTAAAAAATTCATTTTAAACCAGGCATGATGGTACATGCCTATAATTCCAGCACTCAGGAGGCTGAGATAGGAGGATCAGTTGAAGGCCTGTACTCCATAGTGACTTGAAGGCCAGCTTAAATTCCATTGAGATTCTTTGTCAAAACAACAAAGAAAACTAAAAAATTCATTTTAAAATAGTAAAACCCACTTTATATTAACATGTTACACAAAAAGAACTATATTTTCCAAAGCACAATTTTAAGAGTGGCATTATTTTACATTTTCACAAAAGTAATACCAGCTTATGAGACAAGTGAAGTAAAAGGCGTAGAGGAGACAAAGCGGTCAGGAGAAGGAGGAAGGAACAATAGAACTCTAAGGAATAAAAATAAAGTATATCATATATGTGTATACACCAAAAGAAAATCTATTTTTCTCTATTTACTTTAAAAAAAAAAAAGTATCATTGCCAACAGGCATGAATGCAATATCTACACTCCCTGCTACTGAGAAAGTTGAGGCAGGAGGATTACTTGACTCCACAAATTCAACCAACCAAGTGAATACACTCTGCCTCTCTCCTAAAAAATTGCTGTAAGAGCAACACAATAGAGTTCTATTTTTACTACAGGAACACTTGAACATCCACTTGTTTAAAGGGGGGGGTCTAAACATATAATATCTTTTATAAAAATTAACTAAAAACCAATCACAAAACTTAAAATATAAACAAAACTCCTAGAAGATAACAGAAGAGAAAATCTAGATGACCTTGATAATGACTTCTTAGATACAATATTGAAAGTATGATTTACAAACAAAAGAATTGATCAGCTCCAACTCCAATGAAATAAAATATTCCTGCTCTTTAAAGGACATTGTAAAAAATAAATAAAAAGGTAAATCATAGGTTGAAAGAAAATGATTGTAAAAGATGCTGTCTGATAAAGGACTGCTACCCCAAATATACAAAGAACCCTTAAAACTCAACAATAAGAAAACAACTTGAATATTAGAAAGGGCTAAAGACTTCAACAGATAGCTCACCAAAAAGACATAAACTAATGAAAAGATGCTCTAGACCAGTGAAGGCAAACCTTTTAGAGATTTTGATGATAACAGCTGGCTGTTGCATGCATGCCACACATAGGTTTGTCACCACTGTTGTATGTGAAGAACAGAAAATCTCATTCATTACAAGTGGGAATGTAAAATATTCCAGCAACTTTGGAAAACATTCTAACAGTTTCTTTAAAACATAAAAATAAAACAAAAACAAACCACATTCTTTAACACAGAGCAAGCAGCATAATTCCTGTCAAAACTTGGTAGTGACAAAAGTGCTCTTTAAGAAGTGAATGGACAAAAATAAATTTTAAAAAAGTGAATGGACAAATAAACTATGGTATGTCAAGACAGTGGAATATTACTTAATGCTAAAAAAGAAATGAGCTATTAGCCATATAAAAGACATAGAAGAAATTTAAAACACAGACAGCACTAGGAAGTTAAAAAAAAAAAAAAAAACCTGTCTGAAAAGGCTACATCCTGTATGATCCCAATCATACAGGGCTTTGACCATGGAAAAACTGTAGCAACAGTAGAGTTTGCAAGAAGGGAGATGAGCAAGAAAAACAGCATTATTCAAGAGTTAAACATACATTTCTCTAAATCTACGTAACATATAAACACCAAGATTGAATCCTAACATAAACTATGGACTTGGGACTGGTAATGTATCAAAACAGTTTTATCAGTCATAGCCAGCATAATGACTTCAGTGAAGGCTGTTGACAATAGGGGAGCATGTGAATGCATAGGGGCAGGATATACAGGAATCAGTATGCCTCCTTAGAAGCTCAATTTTGCTGTGAACCTAATTCTGCCTTAATAAACATGCTTCCTTGCTGGATGTGGTGGTACACACATGTAATCCCACACTGGAGGCTGGAGCTGGATGACTGTCATGAGTCTGAGGTCAGCCTGGGCTATACAGTGAGTTAAAGATCACTCTGGATTACACAGTGAGACTTATCTCAAAAATAAAATATGTAGAACTTCAAAATTACTCATTTTCTAGACTTGAGAGGTACATATAAAAAAGACACTAAGATAACAGCACAAACTCTAAAACTAGATTACCTGTGGTGAAATCCCTCTTTTCTGACTGAGTGACCTTGTAGGAAAAGAGGCTCTCAAATGCTCTTAAATGGAATGAAGTTGTTAACATATAGTGCTTTGTAAGGTGTCCAGCACAGAATAAGCACAAATATGTATTTCTTTAAAATATAAACTGGGGTTATGGCTCAGTTTAAAAGCATTTGTTAAGCAAGCCAGGTACCCTAGGTTCAATCTCTAAGCGCAGGGTTAAAAAAAAAAAAAAAAAACTAGGCATAAACACAAAGAAAACACCCTTTGCTACCTACACACTGATATGACTTGACAAATCAAATATTTTTTGATTAATCTGGTAAATCACCACTTTGAATATAATTTTTAAAACTACAAGGGTTTAGGTTCATTGAGATTCTTAGGAGATTAGAAGATCAGAATTTCAAGTCCAGCCTGCCAATACAGCATGATGCCAACTCAAAAAAACATATAGGGGGCAGGACCAGGCAGCATCCTGGAGAGGTAGGTCAGTGGTAAGGCACTCCTGGGCTCTACACCAGTGCTTTGGGGGGTTAGGGAGCTTCCCTTTAAATGACTATCATTAGTCAAATTAAACTGCCTAACAATTCTCCACGAAAACAATATACACAATGAACATACAAATTCCAAAAGGTCAAATACAAAACTTTGATTCTCTAGAGAAATGCATAAAGCAGCTCAACTGGGAACATACTGAGACAGAGTACAAAGTAACGGAAATGCCGCTTTAACCACCAAAAGAACAGGAAAAGCAAATACTACGCCTTCACTTTTAAAACTCTTCATGCTACTACTTTGCTTTTGAGAATTGGTGAAATTCATCTCTTTAAAATTGAAGAAAATAAACAGGCAACTTTCTGCATACTGTATTATGTGAATTTTGATATGAAATATTCTAAGTGATCACAATAAATTTTACTTAAAGCAAGCTGATGATTCAAATAATTTTTAGTGTATTTCAAGACATCAAATGTATCATACAAATGCTTCACAAATTGTGACAGAAAGTAGCCAAATCACTGTGAAGTATTTCTCCCCTGCCATTAAATTCAAAGACACCTGAAATATATCTAGATATGAAATGCATAATAAAACTAAAAAGCATGGATGCTCTATGCCTAACATTAAGCATTTAAGTGTAATTACAAAGATCTTTTAGGATGCATTTGTGAACTATAAATAGGATCGCTACAAAAACATGACTGTCAATTCTTGAGATTTCTCTTACATCATTACAGTTGGCCCTGTTTCCATGAGTTCCACATCTTTAAATTTAACAAACCTCAGATCAAAATATTTAGGGAAAAAGAATTGTGCCTAGAATAATGCACACATATGAACTTTTCTTGTCATTAATCCCTTAACAATAAAACTATTTTGATAGCATTTACATTAGGAATAATTTAAGAATTGATTTAAAATATACAGGAACAAGTCATATGCAAATACTGTGCCATTTCAAATAAGGGACTTGAGCATGCATTGATTTTGCTACTTGTAGAGGATAACATGGCAGAAAAATTGAAGTCTTTTACATGTAAATACTATTTCTGTCCCTTAATTATGGATGGCCCTTAGAAGCCTAACATTAAATCATGTTTACTTCTACACATTTCAAGTTTAACAACTCTTTTCACAATAAGGACACTTGTGAATGTTTTACCCACTAATTCTAACAAGCAAACAAAAAAGACCTTTCTGCAACATATATGATGCATAAATTAGCCATAACTCATAGATTATACTAATCACTTCCTAATATGGAAAAAGCTTGGCAAGGAAGTGCATAGAAACTACCTCTACAGTCTAAGAGCTTATAAGGAAAAAGAATAATTCCAAGAATGTTTTTGCTAAATGTATATTCTTAAATTGAAATTTTTTTTTCTTAATTTGGTTCAAGAGAACTGTTTTCACTGTCAGGCAAATTCGAAAAGGAAATTACTTTAAAGGATATATTTCTGTATTAAGGTTTAAAGATGAAGATGTCAACACCCGAAACTGTCTGTGGCAGCCTCTTCATTTTCTCAAAGCATGTTAAGGTGCTCAGAAAAGGCAAGTGCTTAATAAATCACTCATTGGTGAAACTTTCATTTCTCTCAGTGAAAAATAGTTTCAAAGATATTCTAAACAACAAAGGCAACTGCACTTTAAAATATCACTGAATGGGCTGGAAACATGGCTCAGTGGAATAAGCGCTTCTCTGTCAAGTGCAAGTGCCTGAGTTCAATCCCTGGTTCCGCCAATAAAAAATGAAAAATAAAATAAAATATCACTGAAAAGTCACCTAATTCACACAGGGTTTTTTAAAATTAAACCTGGGGCCAGGGAGATGGCTCAGTGGAGTAAGCACTTCCCTGGCAAGTGCAAAGGCCTGAGTTCAATCCCCGGTTCCGCCAAAAAAAATAAAATAAAAAATAAAAAAATAAAATCAAACCTTACCAGTACATACAAGCTCTAGAGTTACGAGTGCTTGAAGACTGTACAGCAGTGACAAAGAAAAACTTACAAATTGAGATTATGCTCAAAATTTAATCCGACTTAGCACCTTCAATAGCAGCTATTATAAGAGAAAAAGCCACTAACATTTATGAAATTATCAAGCAAGTAGTACTCCTCTAACTTTAGCTAACCTACTTCCTACCCTTTGTAGGAATCTGTGAAAAGAATCACTGCTACATTTGAACAGGAAATATTTATAAAAACTTAAGTTCTATCAACTGTTACAGTTCATCACCGGAAGAGAAGAAAATAGTTCACAAAGACACAAATAGTTTCTTCTTCCCCTTCCATCCACTCTCCCCAAAAAAAGACAATAAAGTGTCCAGGCAAAGTAAGATTAGTAGGGCAAATCAGTAATCTTTTGAAGTCGTGTTAACAGTTGAAACAGGGCCCTGGAGATAGCTCAGTAGAATAAGCCCTTCTCTGGCAAGCACAAGGGCCTAAATTCAATCCCTGGTTCCGCCAAAAAAAAAAAAAAAAAAGTTGAAACGTCTAAATACTAGATAATTTAAAAATAAGATGGCTTCACAATGCATTTTAAGGAATACTGTTTCTAACACTGTTCACTATTTAAAAATATTTACCATACTCTAAACAGGCAAAGACTGACCATTAAAAAACAGTCTACTTACTATCACAAAGAACCAAACTAATGATTTTCATAAAACTATTCCACAGCAAAGGAACAAATCACAATGAACGATGGGTTTGTCTGTAGCAGTAATTTATTCTAACAGCAGTCCATGAGCAAAGCATCTCCGAAGAATTCATTTTGCACATTGTTTTTAAAACAGAGCCAAAGTCCAAGTGAGAAATCAAAACAGGTCTCCTGACAGTGAATTCCTTTTCCGAAGGCTGGCTCTTGCTTCACAGTAAAGCTAAATAACTTTCTTGTGTGACGAAAGTGAGATGGGCTAATGTGTCCTGTAGTTAGTTAAAAAGAGAACTTGTAACTGTGACTATCTAGTTTTCCTCTAGGTTTCAGGTCAAAGCTCCTCTGACTCAAGGTCTGGGAGATCCGTCGAGCTTTGTACCCTGAGGTAAAGGAGCTTACAGAAAAAGGAGGTGGCTTTCAGGTTTGAAAAAAATTGGGAGGAGTTCTATTAATTGTATCTAAATTAGCTAATGGAGTAATAGTATGCCCTATAAGAAAAGTCAGTTCCCAGAAAGATAATCGACAAAAATCAAATGTGTCGAAACTGAAGCATCAACCATCTTTTTAACGAACGTTTTTAACAGATCTATGTTACTGACAGGTAAGATTAATAATCCATTTTGGATTCCAACAGTCCACGTTTCACACACACACTTCCAAGTTCAAACCGTCAAGGGTAAGTGCAGGAACTGGTTCAGCACCACACTAGCAAAGTCCTTTTTCCATATCCGTACTTAATTTTTTTTATTTTAAAGGTGAGGGGTGCTGACATTCACAACTCACTTCAGTCAGAAGCACGGGCTCAACCCCACCAAGAGCAAATGAAAGCATCAAACTTTGAGAGAGCTTTCCCCACACTAACTCGACTCCTGTTACTTTTTCACTCCTCACGAAGAAGATGATAATTCTGATCAGAGCCGGGTGACGGGGTATGACAGTGAGGAAAAAAAGGAGTTGAAAGAACTGAAACGACAAGAAGCAAAGGACGGTAACCGACCCAAGAGAAGGAAAGAGGGAAAACAGGGCTGAGTGGGGAGAAGACTCTAGATGCGCAGAGTGGGAACCACTTCAAAGGCTGCAGAGGAAGGCGGACCTGGGCCCACCGAACCCCGAAAGGGCCAATGGAGAAACAATGGGGCGCTGAGTCTAGAAGACGCTCGGGCAAAGAGGCGGTGCGGGAGGGAGGAAAGGAGGGACGGACGGACGGAGAGAGGAACAGGCGGGGGCTGCTGTACGCGGGACACGGGCAGAGGGTGGGCAGGAGCGGGGCGGGGAGCGGGCCGGCGGCGACGGGCGAGGCGCTGCGGCAGCCCGGCGAGGTCCCCAGGACCCGGAGAGGAGTGGCTGGCTCGCCCGAGGTTTGTGGGCAGGGGACGGAGGGACGGAGGCCATGAAGGCAGGTGCGGCGGGCGCAAAACGAAACGCGGGGAGGGCGAGGAGAGGCGAGGGCCGGCGGCGCGCGCACTCACAGTCCAGGTGCTTCTTCTTGGGGCCCATGATCTCGTGGGTCGTGGCCTTGCATACCGTCTTGGACACGGCGGAGCCGGTGACACTGTGCTGGGCGGCGGTGATGCGGTCCGTCAGGCTCTGGCCCGACATCTCGGCGGCTCCTCCGCCCGCCCGCCCTCCCGCGCGGCCGCCGGCGGGGACCCGGTCCCCGAGCGCCCAGGTCCCCACCCCCACGGCCCGCGCCCGCCTGCCGGCCCGGGGCGGGGCTCAGCGCGTGCGGCCCCCGGCCTGGAGCGCGGCTCGGGCCCCGCGCGGGTCTGACTTCAAGGCCTGCGCCGCCTCGCCCCCGCCGGGCTCACCCGGCCCGCCCTCGGTCAGCTGGAGCCGGGCAGGGCAGGAGGGACAGGAGCCGCAGGAAAATGGCGGCGCCAGGCTCCTCCTCGGCGCTTTCGGGCGGCCCCGGTCACGTGATGCGCCGGCCCTCCTCCCTCTCCCACCCCTTCTCCCGTCCCTTCCCTTCGCTTTCCTCTCGACGCCCGCCCTCCCCTCGCTCTGCGAGGGAAGAGCGGGGCGGCGCCGCGTTACGTGAAGGAACCCGCCCGGCGGGCGCAACAGGAGGCCGCGGCCCGGAGTGCGGCGGCGCGTCACGTGGCCGCGCCTGCCAACAGGTCGCCCGCGGCGGTCAGGTCACAGGGGCGGGTGGGGGGCGGCCTCGCGTCTGGGGCTGAACTCTCCTTGACTAAGGGGGCTGTTCGCGCGGAGCATCCGAAGCGGGGTGCCCATCCCCGCGCCCTGAGCGGCGCCAGCGGCCGGGAGGGCTCGGAGGCGCCCTAGAGGCTGCTCCGGGCTTGGGCCGCGCAGCCTATCTCGAGAGCGC
This sequence comes from Ctenomys sociabilis, assembly GCA_004027165.1. Classification (NCBI taxonomy): domain Eukaryota; kingdom Metazoa; phylum Chordata; class Mammalia; order Rodentia; family Ctenomyidae; genus Ctenomys; species Ctenomys sociabilis. The sequence goes on from PVKA01013116.1 coordinate 31,480, forward strand.
ACCTGCAGCAGGCCGCCTCTACGGCAGAGCTGCTGGCATGCTCCTCCTGAACTATCCCGGAAAGGCTCCTCTCCCCTTTCCTCCGAGAGGCCTGCAAGTGTCACCTGGTTTTGTTTATCACCAGCCAAACTGGACTAGACGCCACCGGCCTAAATTGAGACACTAAGCCAGCCAGGTTCATTCTCTAGGGTGTCAAATGGGACAGGAAACTCATAGCTTCGCTGGAATTTGAAAAGGGAAGTAGTAGGATGATGTCAACGCGATTAGCTTGACCCTACAAGGCTGACTGCGGTGGTGATTAAAGGTCCAGACCATAGAAGGAAGTGAGAGGGGTGGAAATGGAGAAGCCCCATTCAGAGGTTCACGCGTCAGTACCTGCCCTGGCCCCTAGGCTGGCCTTTCTTCCCTCTGGCCTCTCTCTAGAGCCAGCTGGATTTCCAGGGAAATATATTGTGACACTGCCCTGTGGCATGTTAGAGAACTATGTCCTGAGAATGTTCTATGAGAACCTATTAGCGAAGCTTTTTACAATATTAGTGTCCTACATTTAACTCAGAATTAGACATAAATTGAAAATTCTCTTAATGTTGTTACCATTATAATCAGATGTAATCTTGCTAGTTTCAAGCGAAATGCTAACATACTCAGAAAATCTGTGTACACCATCTGCCAACCAAGTCCAAAATGCTGTGCTTCAATCTGGTGATTTTTAAAAGATGAAAAGCTATCAGGTATTTAACATTTTACCTGTCATATCAGAAATTTTATGGCCTCCTCCCATTGCCTTTCTCTCTGTCTCTCTCTCTCTCTCTCTCTCTCTCTCTCTCTCTCACACACACACACACACACACACATCCCTTTTCACTGTGGCTGATGAAATTTTCACCTCGCTTTTGCCAAGAACAGTTTTTAAACCAGCAGGATTCATTTTTGTCAAACCAGCTTCAAATTTCACAAAACTGTATCGACTTCCTTCAGTGCATCTGCAGTCCTTCTGTGGCTTGGTGCTTCCTTTGCTGCCCCAGGAAGTCACCCAAATCTCAAGTTGTGTTAGCCATCATTGCTCTCCTCTTTGGTCTTTACTCTCTTCACCCAGTAAGTCTAGCCTGAGTCTCCACGGATAAACCCCAATCTGAGGTCAACCCTAGGAGGGCTCTCAATCAAGAGCTAAATAGTTTACACTTTACAGACAATGTGTATTCTTAAGCACATAGCTGGAAGCACATTTTGGCAATAGTGTGGAAGTTAAATTACTTGTGTTCCAAATAACTTGTTTCATATCTTTATGCAGATAATTTTAAACATGTTCACCTTATTAACTAGCTTCTGTTAGAAATATCACTATCTTTTTTCAAGGATACATTTTAGAAGTGGCTAACATAAAACAGCTAACGATCAAGGTTTATGCATAATTATGGAACTGGAAAATATGGAGAAATTTAGAAGGTGGGAAATCATTCTAAGAAATTACTAATCTACCTTATTTTATTTGCTTAAGTCTCATCTTGTACCACGACCCTTGGCCTATTCAAGAAATGTCTGTATTAAAATCTGTATCTGATCTCCAAGTTCACAATAGCCAGATTTTCTTGTACTAGCCCACCAGTCACACATCCTTAATCCTTACAGACCCACTCCTTTATTTTCTGTTTCTCTCAAAGGTCTCATCACCTGCAGAAATGCCCAAGTGAGAAACCAGAAAAAAAAAAGATTAATTCTGAGCTTTTCATTTACCTCATCTAGCTCCATCTACTAAAATCTATTACAGCCCTCTTTTATCACCACTTTTATGCTTTATTTTCAGCCTTTATGATTTTTTTTTTTTTTTTTCACCTAAGCTATTCCAGTAATTTCTCATCTGGTTTTGGTCTCTCATTCCTTAATCCTCTGATCCAGAGTTTTTTAAAGCTAAAATAGGATTATCATTTCTTTATACTAAACTCTTCCAATACTTTTGTATGGCTGAAATGTGTCCCCAGATGTAACTCCAGCCACGCACCCACCCACTTAACATATTAGGTACTTAATGCCCAATACAACAGTTTTGGGAAGACAGGCCTCATAGGACAATTTTGAGTCATAGAGACTCCACCTTTATAAATGAATTAATGCTGATTACAAAAGGCTGGAGGCTTCGTATTCACACCTCTTTACTGTCTGCCCTAGAATCACAGCAAGAAGGCCCTCACCAGATATCAGGCCTTTAGTGTTGGATTTCCAGCCTCCAAAACTGTGAGTCAATAAACTTTATTTATTGTGAATTATACAGTCTGTGATCTTCTGCCATAGCAGCAGATTAAGACAGGCATCACTGTCATGGTAGGACTCGTATCCTGGGATACAGGACTCTTGACAGTCATCTCTTCCTATTCCCCTACATTACCTGGAAGTACCTTGCTGATTCACATCCCATTAGCAAGCAGTGACTTCCTTTTGCCACTCTTACAATATTTGTACATTTTTCTGTGATTGATTTATTTTACCAACATGGGAGATATCCCTAAGCAGAGTAACAGAGCTGTCTCTAAACTAACATTGTGACTGATTCATAATAGGCGCCCAGTAGAGTAATGCTATTATGAATGAATGAAAACACTTAAATTAGCCATTTGGATACAACATCACTCCAAACCTTTCATGTGATAAAATCTGCCTGCTTTCTCACAAATATAAATAACCTTCCCATAATTATCTGTCAGCAACATCATCATACTCAGTACTTTGTTAATTTATGCTTTCAAAAAATATGAATTGAATACCTACTCTGTATCAACCACTTTTTTAGGTGCCTAATATTTTTCTAACAGTGAATCTGTGAGTCTTTTGGGAACAAATCAATTTTCTGCTTTGATCACCATGAAGGCTTGTTTACTTTTACTTTACAAATGAACAGTCTAAAAAACAGAAGAAACAATGTGAATAGCACATATTATGTCCTACTCTCTCACAACTAAAAATTACATTATGTAGAGAAGTGTAGGGCCCAGGTGAAGGATCAAGTTTCCTATATGCTAGGCATACAACATCATTTTTCAAATTTAATTTTCATTGTAATAGCTCCCCAAATTTCCCTATCAATATAAATGAACAAACCTTAGAAGAACTTACCAAGTTCCACAGGTTGTAAGAGCAGAAGCAAAAGTTAAGGATTCATTCTCTTTCCATTGCTTTCTTCTGATCCTTTAGCCAGTTCTTGAAGAATTGACAAGGTAGATTAAATTCATTCAACAAACAGTTCTTGTCTCTGTACAATGTGCTAGGCTTTGTAAGATGTTAAGACATACTGGTGTACATGGTAAACATAGTCTCCATTCTTAGACATTTAAAATTCCTTAGCAACTGAAGAGTAAATAAGTGGAAAGAAAAAGGTATGCTGCACCCGAGGAACCCTGGTGTCTTGACTTAAAAGTAGGAAAATGGGAGATGAAAAAATAAATAGAAAATTAACCATAATTTTTACACTTATTGTTCCGCATAAGCAATCCCTAAATCCAGAATCTGTTTGTTCTTAGATATATAGCTTGTCAAGATTATATTCTTTTGAGGTTCTGTTAACTAAGCTTATAGAAACCCCTATTATCCTCTTCCTGATGGGGCCAAATCAGTAAAAGGCTACCTTCTGTCACCACACAGAAGAGTAAGAACTCTTCTTTGAGCCAGTTTCTGTTTCCAGCTATGAGAAACAACACTCTCAGCAGACATAGTTGTGATAAGAATAATGTTATTTGTTGATGGCTTACAGAGTCAAGCACATGACACATGGCATCTCTTCCACCCTAGAACACCTTCGTGACCTTAACAGACAGATTGCTTGTGGTCCCCGAACTTGCCTTTCCACTCCTCAGCACATAGACTGTACTCCCAAGCCACTCATGATTAGTTGGGGTTATGTTACTCATTTCTGTCCAAAAGAATGTGCACAAAAATGATGAAAGCCATTAAAATTTTGGCCCTGAACACTTCAAAGACCTCCCACACATGCTCTACATTCCCTTTCTTCCCTTCCTGACCAACTGAATAAGGGTGTCCAAAAATCTCGAGAGGTTGGGAGAAGCCTGATATTGCAAAGGCATTCCGAGAGAAACACTGCCCAGGAAAGCTGCATGACCAAGAATACTTATAATAGATTTTATTTGCTTTATTAAATTATGCCTTTGAAATGCTAATGTTCTTTGACGGTAACTAGCTATCCTGCCTAAAACACTTCTTTTGCCTTATTATTGGAAAATAAATTGAAGTTTAGGAAAGGTTAAATAATTTGCTTATTGTTGCACAGTTATTAGGTAAGGAAAGTAGCATTAGATCTCAGGTCTCTCTGCCCGGATTGGCGACAGCCTGGACTGTCACTGCTCGAGGTTCTTGAAGCCTTGAGGTTCATGAAACTTATTTCATGAACTTCTATAATTTTTATAGAAGTTTTATATGGTCCTTTCATGTATACTTCTTCATCTAACATGGCCTCAGTAACAACCAGAACAACTGATTGTCTAGCTTTAATTCCTTCTAGGCTTTTATTTATACTAATTTTGTAATTTCAATATAACTTACAATGTATTTGAACCTTTTATAGTTGTTCAAAGATGAGATGCAGACTGGTTATTAAATACAATTCTTCCCTTAAAATGGGACATTAATCAAACCTTAACCTCAAGTCATCACAAACTTTCTAACTAGAAAGCAAAATTTTAATGAAATGCTAACATATCTGAGGTGTTTTTTTCTCTGCAGCTACAGGTTGAATCAAGTAAAAATGACTTCAGCAATGCAACACTGAACTAAAAAAAAAATCACAATTTTAATGAATAACCACTAAGACAACAACATGGAATGTCTTCATTATTGAAACTGTCCTACTAATCAGTTTTGAAACTGTCTCATCATTATTTGTTTCTCAATAAAATTATTTTAAAAAAGAAAAAAATCAAAATTTTAATACTAATGTTAAAATTAGGATATCATGACCAAAAGGTATTAATAAAGTGAAAAAGATCTATCAATTCATTTGAGATAATGGGAGAAATCCTGGATGTAGAGTGCTGGATCTGAACGCAAGAATTTACTCAGTCTCCTCATACATAATGCAAAAATAAGAGCACATACCTTGCAGATTTCTTGTCAGGATTAAAATAATGTACAATACAAAACCTAGTACAATGCTTGACACAAGATTGTCATTTAGTAAATAAGTCAACAAGCAATTACTCAGAATATGCAATTATTCAGAATGTACTGTGAATGAAATACTCTGCAAGAGAGCTCGATTAGATAAAATATTAACAGAATTTGTTAGGTAATACAAGAGAAGCATGTTATTGACTATTATAAGAATAGAAAAAACGGACAACTAATTCTGCTTCAGTGGATCATTGAAGGTTCCCCAGAGTGAGAGACATTAGACTGACTCTTGCTTTGAGTTTTGAGAGGCCTTGCTGTGTTGCCCAGGCTGATCTTGTAACTCATGAGCTTAAGGGATCTTCCCACCTCAAGCCTCCAAGCATGCACCACTTTATCCAGTTTTAAGCTGAATCTTGAAGCATGACCAGAAATTATGAGGCAATTAGAAGCTACTAGAAGTAGAGGAAACTATTCAAAGAAATAAGCCATTTGAGAACAGAGTACAGTTGCATGTGGCTAGAACATAGTGTATATGTGGCTTTTATTCATTCACTCAGCAAGTATTGTAGTTATTGAGTACCTACATATGTTTGATAATGTTCCAGTCCCTAGAAGCTTATCAGTGAGCAAAATAGAAGTTTTCTGGTTTCATACCATTTATTTTCAAGAACAGCATATAATGGAAAAGTGAATGTGAAATAATTGCAGATAATAAAGATTGCTATGGAAAAAAGAAGCAATGTAAAAGGATCAATAGTAGGGGAAGAGGACTTTAAGAAAAGCCTTTGCAAGAAGTTAAGTAGATAGTGGGAGTCAGCAATGCAAATATTAGGGGAAGGCCATTTCACATAATGGAAACAATGGGTATTACTACTTTTTGTTTGGTGAATAAGTTTATTGGTATTTATCTGAAAAATCTTCATAGAAATTTGGTTTAACTCTTAGCAGCCCACTTGTGAGCTCTGAGGAAGCTTGCCTTCTTTCTAAAGTTGAATTTTAAGATGTTTGTTCTTATTTTTCTGCCTTTATGGTATTTTTCATGTTTTTTGCCTCTGTGGTTTTAAGTGAATATTTTGTAACTAGATTAATTTTTGTTTGCTTTTTGTTTTTGTTGGTCCTGAGGATTGAACTCATGACCTTGTACTTTTCTAGGCAAGCACTTTCTGAGCTATCTCCCCAGCCCTTAAGTGAATATTTCAAATAGTTCCATTTCTCTCCTCTCTTAGAATGTCAATTTTACCTATTTTGTTTTTTTCTATTTTTTTTAGTGCATAAAGTTTGTAATATGTAACTAACAGAGTTCACTTTCAATTAATACTATGCCATGTCATAGCTAGCAGAAGAACCTTACAATAAATCCCTCCTCATTCCACGTCCAAGCACTGTATCACATGTATGTGCCACTGCCATTCTTTCATTTACACACATAAGCCTGTGTAAAGCATATGATGGACACTTATACACACAATAAAACGCAGTAGTGCTGTTATTACTTAGAGCAAAGAATTGTGATATATAACTTAAAATGAGAATAAAAGTTTTTGTTTAATCCAATTTATCCTCCAGAACTGTTTTTACGTAGATTCGAGTTCCAGACATACATCATTTTCCTTATCTTTGAAGAATTTCTTTTAGTGTTTCTTGTAAGACAGGTCTCCAACAACAAAATCTTTCAATTTTTGTTTGTCCAGAAAAGTATTTTTCTGTCATTTTTGAAGGAGTATTTTATCAAGTACATAATCTATGTTGGTGGCTTGGGGATTTGAGGCTTTGTTTGTTTTTGCATTTTAAACATTTTCCTTCTCTCTCTTCTTGGATGCATAGTTTTGAGGTGAGTTCAGATACAGTTCTTACTGATGTTTCTCTACAGGGAAGGTACTTATTTCCTCTGGCTTCTTTCAAGATTTTTTTTTCTGATGTTTAATTTTCTGAAGTTTTAATATGAGAAGACTCTGATCCAGAGCAGGTGTTTGTCCTGCGGGCTGTGCTCTGAGTTTCCTGGGTCTATAGTTTCAAATCCCAGATTAATTTTGAGAAATTCTTGTTATTGCTTCAAATATTGACTTGGTTCTTCTCATTTTTTTTCTAGTAGTCCATTACATATATGTATTTTTGTAGTTCTGCAATTCTTGAATATTCTGTTCTTTTTATATCTTCTAGCTCAGAAATTCCTGAGTGGAGTCCAGTCTATTATTATTTATTTATTTATTTATTTTTGTGCTAGGGATTGAACTCAGGACCTTGTGCTTGCCAGGCAGGCACTTAGCGTCTGAGCTATCTCCCCAGCCCAAGTCCAATCTACTGAAATGGCATTCTCCATTTCTGATATTATCTCTTCCATATTTTTCTTATTCTTTCTTAGAATTTTCATCCTTCTGCTTATCCTTTTCACTTGTTCTTCAGTGTTATCTTTTCTACATGACAGCCCTTAGCACATTATTCATATTGTTTTAATTTCAAATCTGATAATTCCCAAATCCCCCCTTTCAGTTTTTAGTGCTTTTTCAGTTTCTTTAATCTATGACATTTTCTTTTTAGCATGTTGTGTATATACTGCTTTGTAGAAATCTAGACAGGATGATCTAAATGAGAGAAATTATAGCAACTAGGCCTTTAGCAATAAAGTGGTAAGGTTGGGGGGTATAAATCATTCTGTAGTTCCAAAATTTGTGTTTCAGTGACTCTGTGCCCTTGAATTTGAACTTCACTAGTGCTTCTTAGCTCTTCTTCCACCTTGGAGGTGTCTGTTGGTTATTTTCCTTTCCCGACCAGTTAGGCTTGGAAACCCATGACGTTAAGTCCTTGTGGTATATAAAATGTATACCTGGTCTTTGTCCATTCTTCCTGGAACAGAGCTCCTAAAATGCTTGCAATTTATTGAATGATAGGAGTATCTTTTATTTTTATTTATAATGAATACTCTTAAGGATGTGACTTTATGCTAATAGAGCGACTTAAAGTGGGACCCCTAAATGGTCTTCCAAGGGGCTGGTGACAAGACAGACCAAGTCATGAAAAAGTTGAAAATTTCAGCCTGACCCACTGTTGTGCGTTGGGTCTTGATGTCCTGCCAAAGTCTCATGTGGTCATGGTCTTCTACAGTTTGTGATTGGTCCATGGTCCAATGCTGGGATCAAGGATGTGAGTGCTATACCTGCTCCATCGTGGGTGGCCTTTATACAATATAATGGACAAAAAAGGGGCTCATCTCCTCCTCTCTCTCTCTCCCCTCTTATCTTGTTGCTTTTGTTCTCCTTTGCCACCAAGAATAGTTGCCCCTCTGCTATGTGCCACCTGTCTTGGCTGCAATTAAGGGCTGAGTGATATCTGACATTCCATGTACTTGGTGTCAAAATTAAATTGAATCATTGGATACCAAGTCAGTGTCCAGAGAATTAGAAAATTAATTGTTAGTGTTGGGAAACACTCTACTCTGATAAAAGAGTTTCTCCTAGAAATAGGGTTTGTTAACAGAGTTTTCTGAGGTATTTTGAAATAGTTCCTCTTTCCTTCCCTCTGTGAGAAGCATGGGGGTATTTTCCTCCTGTATTCACTGAGGTTAGCTGGTAGAGCAGCACCTCATACTCATAAAAGTTGTCTGGCTCCACTGTGAATGGATTCCTGTGAAATTTCTGTCTCTCAGTTATTCTCACTGAATCTTATGCATTCACCAGTTAGAGTATTTAGTCTGTTTTCTGTTGCTATTACAAAATACCTGAGACTGGTTGAGTTATAAAAAGCAAAAGTTTATTTAGCTCACATTTCTGATGGTAGAAAAGTTCAAGATTGAGTGACCATCAACCATACTCATTTTTGTTCACAATAGAACATTGGTACCTCTTCTCCCCATCTAACTGCACTCCTCAACTCACTGGCCATCCTTGATTTTGGGTTTCTGATGTCTCTGCCTGTTCAATTTTGAGGTAATGGTTTGCCCTATGACCTCACTTTTTGGACTTGTCTGAGTTGTGGTTTTAGTTTGGCTTGGTTGGATTTTGCTCAGCTCTTTACTTGTTCTTAGGATGAAGTGTTGTCTTTTGTTTCTGTTTTTGCTGTTGCTATTGTTATTCGTCAGTAGGGCTGTTGGTTTGTTTGGTGTATGTGTGTATATGATCCTAGGGATTGAACCAGGTTCTCTGCACTTAGCTAAATTCTCACCACAATCCTTTTATATTTTTTTTTACTTCTGACATAGGCCATTCACTGTTGCCCACACTGGACTAGAACTTAGGATCCTGCTGTTTTAGCCTTCTAGGGTATTGGGATTATACATGTACACCACCATGCCCTGCTGAGGCAGTGACTTTTAAGCTTTTATGCTGGAATTGAAATGAGAAGTTCCAGACATAATGATTTGGAGTGGCTCATGAGAGACTCAAGTGGAGCTGTCTAGGATACCAAAAAATACAACTGGAAATTGGAGATACAGATCCAAACAATATGAATAGACATGTCGGTGAAATCACAGAATGTATGAAGGGAATCTGCAAGCTAGGTAAATGCAATCCTGGGGAATTCCAACATTAAAGAGACAACATGCAATTTTGCATGAGCACTAAAAAGATAGTCACTTTCTGGTAAAATTAAGTTTTCCTGCTACCTTGTTATTGCTCATATAAATTTATCAAAGTTCATTACCTTTTACTCTTTCATACCTACACCTCCTACACCCCAATTAACTCAATTATATTACATAATCTAATTCTGGGACAATTTAAAGATGCAGACATTTTAACAGTAGAATAAAATATTTTAAACTACCTTTTAAATAAAGTGCTAGAGATTGGTTCAGATATCATTTGTTTAAACATTATCACTTTAAACAAAGTTATTTTATCCTAGTTGACTATCTAGATAAAAATTAAGTGCCAAATTCTAAACTTCCAAAAACAGGATTAAAGTCTCAGATGCTAGAAGATTTCAGGAAACAGAACATGGTTACACACTACAGTCAAGGGAAGAAGGACACACCCACCAAACTTCATATTATAATTAAATCACTTTTGTACTGACATAGCTTTACTTTAGAGAATGTTTGTGGGGATTTTTTAATCAGATAAAAATAGGCCTGCTGTTTTCTCTATACCAATTAACATAGTTGACATTTAGCCAGATCTGCTCTGGACACAGCAGGAGATGTACAGTTTGTCCTGATCCTGTGGGAAATGAAACGTGCAAGTCTTGGCTCAAGAGAAATATGTGAACCCAAAAAATGTTGTCAAATATAGGAAGTCAAATTAATCTGAAGGCCAGCCTATGCTTTCCAGAGAACCAAGCAAGAAGGAAGACAGTCTGGAGTACTCATAAATACTGAAGACCTCAAGTTTTACTCTTGTTACTGATTATCATTAAATAAACATATTTAGTTGAACACATTTTGTTAGAACTTGATTAGATTTTCAATTTTTTTTCTGTGTGTTTGATAAAGACAAAAGATTTTTATGATCTTAAGAGAAACCAAAGTATATAAGAGTTTACTAAAGAAACTGGTAGTAGCTCATACAGAACATGGGAAGACATGTTAAAAACCTTTTAGCACAGAAAAAATACGTTGGTGTCATGTAGTCCGATTCTTACATTTATGCACAAGAAAAGTCGGTCATAGAGAGGTACCAGTCATGCCCTTACCAAGTTGCAAGGATGCGTTGCTCTCTCAGAATTGCTGCTACATAGCCTTGGTTCATGGACTCAAAACTATAACATTTCACATAACCAGAGTGCTTAAAGAATAGTTTGTTCTGTTTATTTAAATAGTTATTTAATAGTTATTTAAAATTCTTGAGACTGAGGAGATAGCTCAGTGGTCTAAGCACCTGCCTGGCAAGTGTAAGAACTCCAGTTAGATCCCTGGTACTGCTTGCCATACTGTCCACCGAAACCAGGCATAGTAGCACACCCTTGTAATCCCAGCACTGGGTAGGCTGAGACAGGAGGACCATTTATAAGCCCACACCGCCTTGTGAGACCCTGTACCAAATAAATAAATAAATTTGCATATTTATTTTGAAATAAAATTTGATGTATAGATTCTTAAATATTTATCTAAAATATCTTAACTCCTGGTCCCATCTTAGTAAGTGGTAGGTTGAGAACATGCAATTGCTAATAGCAGATAATGTTTTTTAATAACAAAAATAGTGTATTTCATGAATCAACCTAAACTTTGAAATTAAACCAAACTGCATATTTGAATAATATACAATAAGTTAATTATTCCACTGAGTATTTTGTATTGTTTGACACAATAGCACCATGTGTAGATGGCTTTGGTAACCATATAGAAAATAGTTTGGCTCCAGAAGTAGCCTGAAAAATCTGAGACTTGTCCTTGCCAGGCTGCACGGTGGGCCTTTGTGATTTACTTCCTAGTGTTTATGCCTTTGTCAGTGTAAGGGCGACATATGCAACCACCAGAGTGAAGAATTGGTGGTATGTGACTTCGGAGGCTAAGGTCATGAGCAATATTGTAGCTTCTGCTTTGCTTTCTTGGCTTAATCATTTGGGCAGAAATCAGCCACCATGTTATGAGAATAGTGAAAAGGCCTCTGGAACGGTCCATGTGGCAAAAAATACAAGCCTCCTGCCAAGAGTCTGTGCTAACTTGCTGGCCTTGGTATGCCGGCCTTGGGCATGGGCCATCCTGGAGGCTGTTCTCCAGCACCATAGGTGATTTTGCAGAAGCTCTGACCACAACTTGATTGCAGTGGAGTGGGAGACCAGGATCCAAACCACACAACTAAACTGTTACCAAATTCCCAGCCTGGAAAAGTATGTGATGCATTGTTGTTCTGAGTCATTAAGTGTTGGGATAGTAAGTTGCCATTATAGAGCTTTAAGCAAAAAAAGAAACCAGAATTCTAAGGTGTTCCTTAGTTTGTGGCTGCCTAACTCCATTCGCTGTCTCTTCTCACATAGTCTTCTCTACCTGGATAATCTAGGATAATGTCATATCTAGATAGATAACTTTAATTTTTAAGATTTCTATTATGCTGGAGGTTGAACCCAAATCCTCCTTCATCCCAGGCGCAGTAGCACTGGGCCTTATCTCTAGTTCTTGATCTGTGATCACATCTAGAAAGTCTTTTCCACATTTACGGATCATAGAATGCGGACATCTTTTCAGCCCACTCCTTGCTATTTAGTTGTTCAACTTCCCTCCTTCCCTCCCTTCTACACACACACACACACACACACACACACACACACACACTCCAAGTCACAGTTCCCTCATTGATTAAAAAAAAGACTAATAATACTAGAACATTTATAGCACACTATAGGGAAGGAAAGAAAGAAAAAGGTGACATTTTATTTTAAAATGTAGTTTACAGTTCATTTGTTTCCGATAGACCTGTAAGGCCCTTCCTAACTATATTCAGGGCATGACTGGCCTCTCCCTGTTGTTCTGTGAAGCCCGCTTTGTGGTATGAGCCAAGACCACATCAATCTTTCTTGCCTGTGATCCTCAATAACACTTGTTCAAAATTCTTTTAGTATCTGTTCTCTAATTGTTTCAAGTCTGCGTTAATTATCTATTCAATTAGATAAATTAAATTGTGAGGTTCCTGCAGGCAGGACCACATCTCTTACTTATTCTGGACATTGTCTACTAGGGCACATGGCATGAATATCCTTACGCATTTATTGACTCACTGAATTCATGGAAACATTTCTAATGTACTGTTCTTTCTTCCACAAAGATCATTTGTCTTCGAAACCATTCCTTATTTCTGAATATAGTACAGAGATTTCCAACACGGACTTCGTTATCACTTGAATTTATTTATTTTTTTTTTGGAGTATCACAGACTGAACTCAGGACCCTGCGCTTACCAGGCAAACACTTACTCTACTGAGCTATCTCCTTGGGGCCCTATCACTTGAGTTTAAATCAGTCCCCAGAGGATCGTATGTTGAGAGGGTTTGGTACCCAAAACAGGAGTGTTTGAAAGTGGGGCTTTTGGAAAGTAGTGGGGGGAACATGACAAATCTGTTTTCAGCAATAGATTATGATGGATTCATAATTTATGCATAAACTACTCCTGAAAATGCCATCCCTAACGTGTGCTGGTGAGCCAGATAACCCATAGAAGCCCACATAGTATGTGTCTAAATATTTTAAAGTCATATATCAAACTACCAATATTTTAGAAAGAAGTGTCTTACCTTCTTCTACCTTGATGAATTTCCTTTCAGCTTTTTTTCTGAATTTCTTTCACATTTTCCATCTCCATTCTGTCTTTGCCTTATCTTGTAAATCATTCTCATTGCCCCAAAGGATTAAAATACGGAATGCACTGTGTCAAAGTATTCAAATATATTTTTCATCAAAAAAGTAAGTTGAATATAAAAAGGTGAAAGATTAAAAATTTTTGCTTCAAACTTAGAGTATGCAGAATTATCTCTTCTGAAGTTAAAATGCAGAAGTAATTACTTAATTTTAAATCTTAAAATCAAAGTGATTGAAAGAAAATTTTTGTTTATTTGCATGTATTAAGTATCTTTTAAAAACTAAAACAAGTCTTAGTTCTTACATTTGTTGTCCATTCAGTGGCCAATGTGAAGAATCAGTAGCATCCTTCATACATGCTATATGCTGCCTAAGTAGTCACACAATAAAGAATAATATGGATTATTTGTTGCAAAATGTTCCCCAGCCTCGGTGCTCAATAAAATATTAGTAGTTCATGAATACTCTCTGGAAACACTATTTGAAATGGATGCTTTGTGTGCTGGAAAATGATACTGTACTCCCAAAAACGCTTTTCCACTCATCCTAAAAGGCAGGGTCAGAAAAATTAATCTTTTCCTTTATCTACCCACTTCTGTTGTTCAGATCTACCCAAATTGCTGGTATTCATCTATAAATTTGGCAGTGGTATAATCTACAAGATATCTCAGCATGTAGACACAGTTTTCTTTCATTCAGGGACATGGGACAAGAGATGTAAAGTGTTTCTCTGGGTCCTGAATGCTGTTAAGCACAAGAGCGGACACTTCAGAGCACACAGTACCACCTCAATGCCGAAAGCCAGATGTGTAGCACCACTGGTGCCCATTTGTTAGTCACTAGGTTATGTTTTGTGTTAAGATGTGTAGGATATCCTAAAGCTGGGAGGCCTTGCTCAGGTAGCAGGGATACCTCCTGGTCACTGAAAGCCAAATTTCTTCATATTATTATATATGATTCATAGATGAAGCAATGAAGTTATTTGTACTGATACAGTATATTAGGAAAAGTATAGACTCTGGAAAAGAGTTCTTTGATTCACCTCTTGTCCTTGCCATTTAGTTTTGTAATTTAAAGCAAGTCACTCAACTGATCTATTTGTCTCAGCGCCTGTCTGTTTAACCTTGAAGGCTAAAACTACCTGTCTAGCCAAGGAAGGAGCAGTATAGGATCATAGCATGTGCTATATGTGCATTCATTTTTACATAAATTTGCCAAGCTCTGTGTTAAACCTAATCCATTCTTGGAAATAACCCAATAATTAGTAATAATTATAATAATTACAATCATCTTTTAAATACCTTCATTATGTGGCAGGTACAGTATTTATATTATCTCAGTTAATCCTCAGAAAAGCCCTAAGAGGTAGGCATTACTGTCAATATCCAGAGGAAGAAATTGAAATTAAGAAAGGTTAAGTATTCCACTCAAAGACATAGGTAGTGATAGCTGAGCTTTGAATAGAAGCTTTCCCAATTCTAAGCCTGTAATCTTTTTACTTTGTTCTTGGTGGACCAATCCTGTCTGCCAGTTACAAATTTCTGGTTCTGAGATCATAACCGTACCACTTTGTTAGGGTGAAAATCTCCAGTGAATTGTAATCACCCAGCTGGTCCCCTTGAGGGCAGAGATAGCTTTACTCCCCTCTTCACACAAAAGGCCTGTCTAACACAATTCAAATATCCACTCCCCAATCTTAACAAAAGAAGCTTGATTTTAGCTATCCTTATAGTCACTCAAAAGGGACAAAAGTTCCTTTAGAGTTACATATATGAGTAGGTAGGTAGGAAGCTAAGTATGTGAGTGTGTTATAATTAATGCCATTGTAGCAAAATGGTCCTTTGGGATTTCCTAGAAGGCTTCTTTAAGGGAGTTCATTCAGCTTTCTTCCCCTCTGCCTCCTTCATTTGGGGTCTAGTTACGGATTCTGGATTTTGTTCTATGAAATTAGTTTAAATGATTTGTTCACAGTTTCTTAATTACATACCTTTATGGAGCCTCAGGCATTTTCTTAGAGCACCAAGAAGGAGCAGCAAGCCGAATGCGACTTTCAGCCTCACACTTTAAGTTGTTTTATTCATCATGTCAAAAAATACCACCCAGCTGTTCCCTCAGAAAGCCTAGTTTTTTCTTTTCAAATGTGTTCCCTCAGTTTCACAATCTGATCTCCAAAGCATCTCAACTGCTATTACATATCAGATCCTATGTTATTTGGTTATACATTTATGTTTTATGTTTGATTTTTACTCTTGAAAACATATTTTACATTTCCAGTAATGAATAATTCTTCATTAGCTAGATAAGAGTTGAGGCTGAGAGAAAATTAAAAAAAAAAAAAATTAGACTGTAAGACAACAAACAGGGCTGGCCAAATAGCTCAGTGGATTAAAGCACCCGCAAGCAGGTACAGGGACAGGGGTTCAATCCCAGGGCCTGCCTGCTGGCCTTGCCCACTGGGCGCATTGAGATGGCAATTGAGACTGGATGTAGTGGTGTGCACTTGCAATCCCAGATCTTGGGAGACTGTAAACAGGAGGATCACTATGAGTCCGATCAAGTAGTGAGATCCTATAGACCCTTCTCTAAAATACAGAAGAAAAAAAAAAAAAAAAAAAAAAAAAAAAAAAAAAAAAAAAAAAAAAAAATTTTTAAAAAAAAATAAAAAAAAAAAAAAAAAAAAAAAAAAAAAAAAAAAAAAAAAAAAAGACAACAAACAAAAAAGGGCAAAATTTATTTTCAAACTGTCTTACAAATTAAATGTTTTAGCTAAATAAAGTCTTATAAGCAATAAAAAAAGGTTTTTAACCAGGAGGAACAAAAGCCTAACAAAACCAAAAAGCAGGTTTTAATATGATCTGATAAGAAAATTTTGTCTCCACAATTAGCAAATAATTGATGCTGCTAAAATAGCACATGGCAAAGTGTGCCTAAATATTCCTCCAATGGGAACAACATATGTGACTCAGGCTGTGATCCACGGCAGCAGAGGATGACTCTGGGGAAGTATACACTGTTGCCAGATCATATCCTGGGGTGCCAGAACGTGTGACTCTTCTACCCACTATAAACGCATGTCTCCAAGATACATTGACACATTCGTTTGTCATGTCTTCAGTCTGCCATGTATCATAATCCAACTCTTCTGGATACAAGGTCAGGAGACTCAGGCCCTAGTCTAGGCCACAGCAGCTATGGCCTTGTGTCTGCCGTGTGATCTTGCCCAGAGTCAATTCCCTCGCTGTAAACTGGCATTAATAATACCTGCACTGCCTGTTTTACCACTGTGTTATAAAGATAAAATGATACATATGTACTAGGGCTTTGTAAGCTTAAAAGTTCAAGCATTCTGGTACTGCATGTTTTCTCACCTTACCTTAAGGTCTACTTAAAAATCTTCCTGAATTTTTTTTTTTTTTTTTTTTTTTTTTGGCTGGCTCAGCCCACCCTAGGGGTGGGGCTGGTATGGCATGTAGTGCTAGGGATAGAATTTAGGTCCCTGCACTTTGCCTAAGCTTGCCTAAGCAGGCACTTTAGACTGCTGAGCTATCTCCCTGGCCCCTGAAAAACAATTTTTGTTTTTGATAGTTAGAAGCCAGTCCGAGAGATGTTTCAGTATCTTCTTTCAAAAGCAAGTTATTTAATCTCTTAAATCTCTTTATAAATGAGTTGGACTAGACTGAGAAGTCAAATTTTTATTGAGAAGCAGAACATTTTTATAAAGTCACTTAGAAGATCAGCATATAAAGTAAACAAAAGGAGGTTTGCTCTTGGTTGAAACGTTTGAAGCTAGAATGAGATAAACTGGGAGTCCTGGATCATCATGTCTCTTCTCCCATTCTACCCACTTCAGGTAGCCACGGAGGCCCCTGACAATGAACCTCAAACCTTTCCCACTGTGGCATTCTGTAGTTGATGCCATTATTCTGGCTCATATGTTTCTATCATTTTCCTTTTTTTTTTTTTTTCCCTATCATTTTCAAAGAAAAATCTGTCTCTACCTTAAAGGGATAAAGAAGAGCTATCGTATTGTTATAAATGGGCAGATGTCCTGAGCCCACCCAATGACTTTAATTAATAGGCAGTAGATCAGTCCATTATATCAGTCATTTTGAACTCGTTATCTGGCAAACAAAATGTGTGGACTTATTTTTATTTATTTATTTTGTATAGGGTCTTGCTATGCAGCTCGGACTCATAGTGATCCTGTTGTCTCAGCCTCCCCAGCACTGGGATTACAGGTATGTGCCACCATGCCTGGTTTTGGTGGCAGGCATGGTAGCTGGGATTCCAGGGCCAGTAAGTCATGTGGTACTGGGGATCAAACCCAGGCCTTTGTGCTTGCCAGGCAAGCAATTAGACTGCCAAGCTATCTCCCGAGCCCAAAAGTGTGGACATATATACAAGCCAGTATAACCAAATAGATATCAAATGCCTTGAGATAAAAGATGCCTATAAAAAAGTACATGAAATATGTCACCCCTCCTGTAGTGGAGAATTCTGCATGAAAAATCTAAAAATAAATATTGAATGGACAACTCTCCAAGTTGTTCTTCATTAAATATTCAGAAATACTTCAGGATCTTTGAAATTGTTTTCAGGAAGAATGACAGAGACATGAAGAAGACATATAATAAAGCAAGCAATGCAATGCCATTTCTCAATGGCCCACACAAGAGAGAATGCTTGGGGAAGTTGGCCATCTCCTGATGGATGTACCAGTCATATAATTACAGAGTCTCAAAGGTGGAATTATGTTGGAGAATAAACAATTGATCTTACAAGTGGAAAATATGAAGTTTAAAGAGATTGTGGACTTGAAATTGTGAATTAATTCAAGCTTCATTAAGTAGACATTCACTGACAGCTAACTCTATGGTTGGTGGTAGACAAGAAGAGAAATAAGCTATGATCCTCATTCAAGTAGTGGGAGAGGACAAGGAAGTTAATAATTGCAGTTAGATTATTACAGGACCAGAACTCTAGCACTGTGTCTACTTCTTAAGCCAGTACATGTCCCACCACCTCACGGTGCCTCTCAGATTTCAACCTAAGAAATGACAAATGGAAAGCCATGTTGTCCCAGTCACATTGGTGTCACTGAGACACAATCCCTGACACCCACAATTCTAAGGAGGAAAGGTTTATTTTAGCTCATAGTTTGTGGAGGTTTCAGTCTGTATTTGGCTGGCCCTGAGGTAGGATAGCATGGCATAGGGGCATTGCAAAGAAGAAAGAGCTCATGGTGTTGCAGCAGGTAGCAGAGAAACATACCAATGGAGGGAAACAGAAAGTAAGGGAGGACAGTGGGAGATAGACCCAGGCTGTGGCCCTGGGGACCCACCCTGCCGGCCAGGCTTTGCCTCCCAGAATCTCACCCAACTATGAACCCTAATCAGCTCCCCTAAACCTCACCTGTGAGCACATGAGGTTTTGGAGGAACTTCTAGACAATATATACACCATAACGCATGGTCATTATGCCCAAAGATAGGGCAATTCAGTGAAGTCTAGGGATACACAGATACGTAAATTTCTTGAGTACCTCTGAATAATATGACATTTTTTAAGACCTGCTGGTCCTGTTGTCCATCTTGAACTTAAACTCAGTTCTGCCACAGCCTTCTTTAAGTAGCTGGTATTATAGGCATATGCCACCACACAAGGCTTGTAGGACTCTATTCTTATAAGAAAGTTCTTATAAAGATTTACACATACATATTAGAACACTGAGGAAGTCATGAATGGAAGAGTTCTACAAAGCAAAGCAATCACAGCATGATCTTTAACTTCTGAAGAAGTCACCCCAAGATCAAAGCTTCAAAAAATTCCATTATTTACTGGCTTTATCTACTTTTCAAACAACCTATGTAAAAAAGTTTTTAATTAGCTGCCTGATTTTTTTTCTGTAGTATATAAAACACTGAAGAACTATACAAACATTTCAAAGATTTGTGTCATCATTTAGAAAGAAAAAACAAAATCCTACAGCTATACCTATAAAAATCTCATTTCTTTGTCACTGGCAAGATTCAAACATAAATTCTTTCTTACTAATTCCTACCTATTGCATCCTTTCTAGTCTATACTGAATTTACTACTATCATGAAATCAAACCCACACATACAGTGGTACCTTGGTTCACAAACTTAATTTGTCCCACAATTCTAGAAAAGATGTCCATGTTTGTCTTTGTGCAGGAAAAATGGCCTCAGTAATGTTTGTCACCCCATGTGGAATTTGCAAATGAAACCAAACTTTTCTAAACACTTCTGTTTGTAAATAATTTGTTTGAACCAACCTGTTCACAAACAAAAGTGTTTATAAATTGAGGACCCCTGCATATCACAGGAGAACAATAAGGAAGTAATATTCCTACATTAACTTGACAAAAGTCCAGCAATTGCAGACTGAGTTCAGGTTATATATTAGCCAACTCTCCCATCATTGGAACAAAGTACCCGACACTTGCAACTTCAGGGAGGAGGGGCTCACTATTGGCTCGTGGTTTCAGAGTTCAGCCCATGGTTACTGGTTCCCTTGATGGGGGGCTGTGACAAGGCAAATAGTCATGGTGGAAGTGTATGGTGGAGCAAAGCTGCTTACTTCGTGGAGGCCAAGAAGCAAAGAACAAGGGAAGAGGGCCAAGAAGAGGTGCCCCCTCCAGAGGAAGGCCCCAGTGACCTCCTCCTCCAGGTGGGTGCACCTTCTAACAGCACATTCAGCTAGCACCTCATGATCCTGTCATCTCTCCAGAATCTTTTTTTTTTTTATTTTTGGCAGAACCGGGGATTGAACTCAGACCCTTGAGCTTGCCAGGGAAGCACTTATTCTACTGAGCTATCTCCCCAGTCCCTCTCCAGAATCTTTTAATCCAGTCATGGTGACAATCAGGATTAACTGGCACAGGCTACTTTACAAGTAATTCATCATTTATCTATTCATTGATCAGGTAAAATTTATTGACTGTTTACTTTGATACTAGGATCTATGAAGGATGCTAAAGACATAGAATAAAAAGTTTGAAGAATATCTATGTCAGAATTATCTGAAGAACTTGTCTTAAAAATGTGGGAAGAGGCCGGGGAGATGACTCAGTGGAATATGTGCTTCCCTGGCAAGTGCAAGGGCCTGAGTTCAATTCCCCCATTCCATCAAAAATTTAAAAAAGTGTGGGTTCTCAGACCCTAATGTAGGTGCCCTGTATTGGTTGTAGTTCTGGGTTGCAAACAACGGACACTGACTTGGGTTACCTTGGGAAAATAAGGAATGTACTAGAAGGACATTAGTCAAGTCACAGAATTGACTAGTGACTGGACCAAGAACATTTGGGGAACCACAACAAAAACCATACTATAGGAATGACATGGTCTGCATGTAGCACTGCTAATATCTTGGGTTCCACCTTGTCATTGTATCCCTGGAATTTCTGAAGACTTCTAGATGATGGGCTCCAGGGCCAGGCCTAGTTGACTCTTCCAATAGCTGGACAGAAGGAAGGATCCTCAAAAGTGAGATTAGGATACAAATGAGAACAGAGTTCAATGCCAATTGCTCAAAAGTGGCAAATGTCTGGTTACCTGGTAGGTGAGAATTTCTGGGGTTTATGCTGGGGATTTTTCTACTTTCTAAGATTAGAAGGTAGAGTCTGAGAAAAACTGATATAAAGGATATTGTCTATACCCTAGAAGAGGTTTGAATCAAAATGGAAAGCAGAATTTGCTCATTTGTGAAAACAGAATACGTCTAAACTCCTGATCAAATGCAGTTTACCTCTTGCTGCCATCAGCCACCCATTCTATCAAAAGTCAGCATCTTTACAAGAGATACTGGGCTTAGGAAGTAAATTATAGTAGAATATAAACCTTCATTCACATTTTAAGCATAGAAGCAGTTTTGGAAGACTGTACACCAAAACATTAACAATTAAAATGAAAAAGAATTACAAAGAAAATATGAGTAAATACATGATAGTTATATAGCATATACAGACAGCACTACGCAAAGTGACTAAGTTTTTATTTATTTCCTTTTTATTTTTTCAGCCAGCCTATCCTGCCCTGAAGGTGGAGCTGGCAGGATATGTGATGCCAGGGATCAAATCGTAGTCCCTGCACCTGTCTAAGCTTGCCCAACCAGGTGCTTTAGACCACTGAGCTAGCTCACTGGCCTCTTAAGTTTTTAAATTTCAAAATCTTGTATACTTTGTAGATTTTCTAATTTTTCTAGAATGTGAATTTAATTCATTGCAAAGACATTGATCATTACTAATGGCCATATTTAGATTTCACATGGCTAGTAGTTTCAGACCTTCCAAAAACAGTACACTTTAAGTGTGGTATTAAAAGAACACTTTAAGTGTAAAAATTTTCACAGATAGCCTTTGTAGAATGTGAAATGAAAAGAAGTTGTCACTAACAAGTCCTCTGATGCAGTTAATTAACATGTATTTATTCATAAAAATCATCATTTGACAGCACTAGGGAGGCTGAGGCAGGAGGATTGTTGTGAGTTCGAGACCAGCCTGAGCTACAAAGTGAGCTTAAGGCCAGCCTGAACTGCACAGTGAGACCCTGTCTCAAAAAAAAAAGACAAAAAAAAAAAAAAAAATCATCATTTGAGTAACTCTGTGGGTACCGTTTTGTCCTAGGCGCTATGCTATAGGGAAAAATTGAGAAAGGCACTAGCTAAAGAAAAAATGTAATTTTAATAGGAAACAAAGAATAATATGAGAGACAGGTGTGGGGCACATGCCTGTAATCCCAGCATTCTGGGAGGTTGATTCAGGAGGGTCACAAGTTTGATTTCACAGGTGAGACAACTTAGCAAGACCCTGTCTCAAAATAAAAAATTAGAAAGGGCTAGTGATGCAACTCAGTGTGAAGGCCCTAAGTCCAATCCCCAGCAATTCACAGTAAATGAATGAGTTTATAAAATATGAAAACATAAACAAGTACATGTACCATAATCTAGATTCCAGATAGTGTCTACTGTCTGGCTTAAGAGCTCTAAAGCATGATCCTCTTCAATTAACTCTAATGGACGAGAATAAAAAAGTTTTTGTGTTGCATTGACAAGAGATAGGCACAAAACTAAAATAGAAGCTTCATACTAAATTCTGAAACAGCGTCAGCCTCTGTGTGGCTGTTGGGCCTGGAGCAACCAGCAGCTGCCTGGCTCTTTTTAACTGAAAAGCATCTACTTAGCACTAACAATTGTCATGCTTCTAGATGGTCACAGAGCTCAACAGAAAACAAAGGAATCAACGGAAGCAATCAATGTGCAGGCCACTAAACAGTAGCCATCTCCCAGTAGGGGCTCCATACATGTCGCTTATTCAGTTGTCATTTACGTAGACAGACTCACTCGTGTCCCCTGATCTAGTTCCCCCTTCTTTCTCATTCTCTCACTCTTCTGGATTCCTGTTACATGTAACACACAATGAGAAGAATCACCCTCTATAGGACCTCTTTAAATAAAACAAAATCTGGATGCCAAACACTAAAAAATCCAAAGGTATATTGCAAAGGTAGTATTACAAGCCATGACCTAAAATGGACCTTAAGTGAGAGGTCTATCTGAAAAAAAGAAAGAAGAAAAAAAAAAAGAAAGAAAAAGAATTCAAAGCAATCTGGACACAAGAAAGAAGGGATTTCTGCACTGTGCTTACATTCAGTGTTTCAAGCTTTGTCTCCATGAAGCCTAGTGAGATTGGCTGAGCACATATTACAAAGCAGCTACCTGGTTAACTCACAAATCAAGTCTTGTAGGTGCACACCATTATTATTATAACTTTACAGCTAATAATCAAAATGAGCATTTATATAGCAATGTACTTTACAATATTCTTGGCTGTTATTCTGCTGATTTTGTCAGTTAAAGCCCAGAGCAGTTCTTTCCTATTCACTAATGAGAATGAAATTTGAAATTGTTTTGTGGAGCCTGTAGAAAAAAAGAATTACTCTATAAATTTTTAAATATTTGGTATAAATTTAGCTAAACTAACCAACTGTTTAATTTGACTAAGAGCATAATTAAGCTGTATATATTAAAATTAAATTATTAGAATAATATCACTATTTTATTTTTTAATTTTTTTAATGTATTTTAGTACAGGGTCTACAGAGTCTCACTACACAGATTGAACTTGTAATGATCCTCCTGTTTTCAGCCTCCCAAGCTCTGGGATTACAAGCATGTGTCACCATGCCCAGACTAATATCACTATTTTAAATTTTACTTATAGAATATAACAAACACTGGTAGTCAATATCAATATTTTCACAACTTTACTGATGATGTAAATCACAAAGAATATTACTAAAAATATAGCTCCTTAGCTCCTAACACTTGGACTTTCTAATTCATGAGATCCAGAAAAACTATTTTTGACTAATATCATAATAAATTCTTATTATTAAGAATATGTGGGAGCACTCCTAGCCAAAGTCTCTGGATTCCGAACAGCACCTTCGTCAGTGTGAGTATGCTGCAACCTTTGTGGTTATGATTGCATGCCACACCAACACCAACTCGAACGTGCGGTGTCAGCGGGCTAGGGCAGGAAACGGAAATGCTCCTCGGGGACCGTTTAATCCTTGTTGGGACGTGGTGCTGAAAAGCCTGTCCACGAGGGTTTCTGGCCTGACCATCTCTCAGGACCTTACTAAATGGATTCCCCTGCCTCAGCCTCCCAAGTGCTGGGATTATAGGAGTATGCCACTGTGCCCTGTTTAAGTAAAGGATTTCTTGGAGTCTGTGGAGTCACTGAGCTTTGAAAGGGAAGCCGATGCCCAAGGTGAACATGCCAGCTAATGAGAAATCACCCCAGAGCTTCCCTACTCTGATTCCAGAACCTGGCAGATCATTTGAGGAATGTTGCATGAATGGAATCACTGAGTATGTTAGCTTGTGGGGCTGGCTTTTTTGCCAAGCATAATTCTCTGCAGATTCATCCAGGTTGCTGTGTGTAACAATAGTTTGCTCCTTCTTATTGCTGAGTGGTATCTCATGTATCACTGCTAAAAGCAACACAGGACAAAAAAGGACTATTATGTCTCCAGTAAATTG
>PVKA01013117.1:0-29444 GCA_004027165.1 Ctenomys sociabilis
TTTTTTTTTTTTTTTTTTTTTTTTTTTTTTTTTTTTTTTTTTTTTTTTTTTTTTTGTCTTTTTGAGACAGGGTCTCACTATGCAGTTCAGGCTGGCTTTAAGCTCACTTTGTAGCTCAGGCTGGTCTCGAACTCACAACAATCCTCCTGCCTCAGCCTCCCGAGTGCTGGGATTACAGGCATGCGCCACCACGCCCGGCCCTTTTTTGTCTTTTTTGAGACAGGGTCTCACTATGCAGTTCAGGCTAGCCTTGAGCTCACTTTGTAGCTCAGGCTGGTCTCAAACTCACAACAATCCTCCTGCCTCAGGCTCCCTAGTGCTGGGATTACAGGCCTGCACCACCATGCCCAGCTCCCATTTTTAAAATATTTTCAGTACACATATTTGCTCTTCCTCATTTTTCTCCTCCTGAAAATCTAGTGTGCTATTCTATTTTTATTTTATTTTCACCTTTATTAACACATCCCTATTTCCTTTGCTTCATCACCTTGCATTTCATTAGAGTACTTTCCTCATTTTGATCTTCCAGTCCACCAGTTTTCTCTTCGAATATTTGTAACTTGTTTTGAATGTTCTCATTAATTAGTTAAATTTCACTTTCTGAATCTTTTTTTCTAAAATTTCCATTTGTGTACTTTTCAAACATTTTTCTTTTTTCATAACCCCTTATTTTTAATAAAATTCTGAGTTTTATGCCTTAATTCAACATGCTTCATCATATATTTAGAATTTTAGACTATTTTCTTCAATACACTCTCTTATTGGGGTTCTAATCTTATAGTTTGTTCTGCCTGCTGGCCTATTCATAATAAAAATATGTTTGTGTTTTGTAATTTCAAATCATATCTTTATAAAAACCAAGGCTTTTTTAAATCTATCACCTTTTATTGATGACAATCCTATGACCAAGGTGTTTGAACAGATACATCAAGAGTGTCACTAACCAAGAAAGTAATTTTGGATTAATTTATCAGTTTGAAGGTTTCCCATACAAAATGAGAGATAAAAATTCTAATCTCAAACATGCAAGAGATTCAGATTTATAGACTAATACCTTAGTGGGAACTTTTTCTACCCAGGAACCCAGACAACACAGCAGTGAGCCTGTGGTGGAAATTTACTATTTCGCTCTTTCAGGAAATGTCCTTCTAGGAAGTAGATCTAGCCAAGACTCAAGCATTACTACTTTATTCAACTGCAAGGTTTTGCACATGTCCTGTGTACTTTCTTGTCTTGTCTGATCCGTGGCCGGGTACAGCACTCATCCATGAGCTACCCTTTCTGGTTTCTGTTTCCTTCTCACATCTGGAACACAGAGATTTCCTTTCATCACCTCACCTATGAATCTAAAATAACTTTTTTTATTTCAAAAAGGTCCACGTAGGGAGAGTTTTCAGGCTATCTTCTAGCCAATAGTAGAAGTTCTTGTTCTTTTTTTTTTTACTTTTTCTTCTTCCACCAAGTTGATGAGTACGACATCATTATAATCAAATTATGACTTCTAAAAATTGTGACCTGTCTTGGTATCACCTTCCACTTCTTAAATGCTGTTGGCCTGGTGAGCTTCAGGTTAATCTCCTATCTTGACTTTCTCAACACTGTCTTCTCTCCCCCCTGCATGCCACATAAGCCATCCCAACCTATTCATTGCAGGTATATGTATGTTTTCTTGCTGCCACCACTGATTTTCACTTTTGCACTGCCGGTCCTTTGCATCGACCTTTCCTTGAAGTACAGGAGCAAGATCAAGTCTCAACTTTATTTCATTTACTTCTTTATACTTGGCATTGATCTCAGGACCTTGCACTTGCCAGGCAGGCACTTGTGCCACTGAGCTGTGCTTCCAGCCAGTCTCAACTTTAGAATGAAAAGGCAGAGACTTCAGGAAACCAAAGTAGCATGATGATGGCCGAACAGGAAAAAAGTCAAGAAGCTGTGTTTCTCCATCCTGCCCTTTGCCTGGCTCTCCAAATTCATTTTTTATCCAAAATTTATCTTTTCCAAACTTTTTTTGGAACCATTGAGCATTAGGATTTTTCAGTTATTTAAGTAAATGTAAAAGTGGCCATTTGTTTCCCATTTTCCTTCTCATCTTTAGCTTTATAAACCTTGGTGTGAATCTTAGAAGAGAAGAGAGGTTATTGATGTCACACACACACACACACACACACACACACACACACTCACACACCCCTAATCATGGGCCAGGGAGATGGCTCAGTGGAATAAGTGCTTCCCTAGCAAGTGCAAGGGTCTGAGTTCAATCCCTGGTTCCACACACACACACACACAAAAAAAACCTAATCATGTTTCTTTCTTTTCCTTTTGGTCTTTCCCAAAAATAAATCCTAAATGCACTTACTGTATATGTTAAGATAAAAGCTGGGATCATTGCTCTTAATTGAAAGCTGGATTAATTAGTGATAGTTGTTCTAATGAAATTGTAATTATTTAATGAACTGTCCTTCTTTTTTAGAAAAATACGAGAGTTCCACATGGGAGATTTCCTATTAAACCGAACAGGACATGCCCATTAGTATGCTTCCACTCAGGGTATGAATTAAATCCCTGAAATTGGCATTGGAAAATTACTCCGCCTATTTTCAAAGACTTTTTTTGGCCAGTGCTCCAGAAACATGAAAATGTGTTCCAAGCAGTTCATCCTTGGGTCCTTCTAAAGCATCCATATGTTCCTGGCAGGCCATTCTTCCTTGGACTTTTAGGATAAAACAATTCATTTTATACTATA
This sequence comes from Ctenomys sociabilis, assembly GCA_004027165.1. NCBI lineage: Eukaryota > Metazoa > Chordata > Mammalia > Rodentia > Ctenomyidae > Ctenomys > Ctenomys sociabilis. Next base: position 2,750 of record PVKA01013117.1, read on the forward strand.
TGTAGCCTGATTTTAAAAAGAAATCTGCAAAAGTGTCCTGAGTGCCCCGTGAATGAAAATGCAAAACATGGCACAGAATTTAATTAATATTCCTTCACCATATTAGATTTGAACCGATTCCAATATTTCTTGCCTTGCTAGCCAGCATTTATGGGCATATTTCACATCTGTTCATAATTTTATTGTTCTCTAAGTGATTCCTAATACATCCCTTGTAAATCTTAGATTTCTAATATAATGAAATAGTGCATCCATTTCACCATCCATCAGTTATATTGCTGAAATAGTGCATCAGCTTGACCACAGATTAATCATATTGCTATGTAGACGACAGTTAATGATTAATTCCTTTTTTGTGTCATTTGAGAAATACATCTTTCATGAGCAGCTTCAAAGACCAGCTGATGTGTATTCATTTTTAGTAAACTTCTTCCTTGTTTTTCATGGACGGCAAGCACTGGGACCCCCTAACACTTAGGCTATTACAAGGGCCTGAGGAGTTCTGTGTCAGGAACAAGGACCACAGTCAAATATGTACTTCCTATGCTGCTCCCAATTAATCTATGCCTGCAACGTCCTCACCCACCACACAGCACATTAACCTATCGAAAACACACCAAATGCTACCTTTTGTCCCTCACTTTTCCAAGTGTGGATATGCTGCTCCCACCTGTAAATTCCCAAAATGCCCCTGGAGTGACCACTCTGGTTTCTTAACTCATGCTGCACATCCGCCCTGAGTGAGCTCTCTCAACTTCCTTCTCAGTCATTCCTCTATTCCTCAAGCACTGTGGTTGTGAAGGGGCCTACAATGCCCCAGGTCCTGGGGAGTGGGTGGGCAGCACGGATGCACGCAAGTGCACTGGCATCACATCTGTGGACCAAAGATGTGGCTGTAGCCCGTAGCAAGTCATTAGAGGGTTATTTTTATTTTTTATTTTTTGCCTGAGAGGGGGGCACCAGGGATTGAACTCAGGCCCTTGTGCTTGCCAGAGAAGCACTTATTCCACTGAGCCATCTCCCTGGCCCCTATTAAAGGGATATTTAATGAAGACCTGAGTTAACTGAAAGCCACAAAGAAAGCCCAACTTCTTAAGTCAAATGAAACATATGGCAGTTTCTAAAAAAGCTTGGGTAGTATTGAAAATGAATTCTTTAAATTCATATTCAACAATTATGCATTGAATGGTATATGCCATTAAAGTATAGGGCAGCTCTGGAGTTGGAGGATATGTTTCAGAAGATCAAAGGTCAGAGGCCTAGCAGAGGGCTGCTAAATTGTAAGGCACAGTTCTTGTGTTCCTTGAGGAGCAAGGACAGTTCTGAAGGCACATACTTCTCTGCAAAGCAGCTGCTCACATTAAATAAAGAAAATGTAGCCAGGGAGATAGCTCACTTGAATAAGTGCTTGACTGGCAAGTTCAAAGGCCTGAGTTCAATCCCCGGTTCCATTAAAATAAAGAAAATGTATAGCTTGTCCAATGGGTTCTTATAAATCACAGATTTTTAAGACTATGTCTATGAACTCCAGCCAGTGAAATATGCTATGAATAACGTGAACATAATGATGTTTATCTCAAAGTGATGCAGACTGCCGTAAAAAATAGGAGTCTCAACGAATGGAACATGCGCTAGAGATCTTCCACACATGAATGGTGGAATTCGTGCACTCAAACCAAGGCTAATGGTTTTTTAATAATAAAATCATGTTTACATGCACTTTCTTGAATTCTGTAAGGTAAAAACAACCTAAAAATTTGTTAACTTCATGTCCTTATATAAAAACCTGAGCTTTTGCAGAGCTATGAGTTGCCTGACTGGGGGACAGAGCTATTGGGCATGTCTAGGAATGTTAAATTTGAGATCATATCTATTCATTGCATGACATGTGGCCACAGTGGGGTGCATACATATCTCTGCTGATGCTTTGTCTTTCAATCTGTCTGTCTGTCTCCTATAGATTTCATAAATATTTTCAAGTATGATGAGTTACCATCTCTGCATAATAGCTCACCTTATGAAACAAAACCTCAGGCGAATTTTTGGGGGGACAAATGACTCAAGTATCTTTGTTGATGGATGGATCAAGTAAATTCTCTAGGGACACCATGAGAGAGTTTCATGGGGAACCAAATAATGGTCTAATATTTCACTGGTAAGAGATAGAAAAAGAGAGGTTAAAAAAAAGAGAAAGAAAACAATATTGTAGGAAATGTGTAAGGATCAGATCTGATAAATCAAATTCAGATTCCAACTCTATTCCACAGAGCTGTGCTCCTTTGTAAAAGTTATCTCATCTGTCTGAATCACCATTCACTCAGCTACAAAATGAATAGATCAGTTTGTTGAAGTAGGATTCAGTTAGGTCCAAAAATATTTTAGCCCCTTTACCCTTTATTAGTATTTAAAATAATACTGACTAAATTTTAGATATTCTTTCAATACTGTCTTGTGTTTCATCAATCATATAATGACAATGAAAGGAAGCATGACTTAAATATCAATACTCCAGCATTGCACATACTAGTGTTTTGCTCTTCTTTTAGGTGGTACTTGAGAGGGTTTCAAGGTATTTGCACAGCATCGGTCTATCATGTTAAATGAGAAATTACTTTGTGCATAAAGAGAGTTATTAAGCAAAATTCATATTGATTAAATAGAAAGTTCATCTGCAAAACACCATTGTACCACATGGGTGAAGGTTTTGGAGACACGGATCTAAAATTATGATCTGTGTCTTAGTTGGTTTTCTCATTTACTGACCTGACACCCAAAGTGAAAGAGGGAAAGGCTTACCTAGCTCATTTTGTAGAGGATTCAGTCCTTGGAATCTGCTGGCTCCAAGGCAGGGTGTCAAGGCAGAGGGACAGCAGTTCTTGGCAATGAAAGACAACAAAAGTAAGCAAGGGAAGAGAGAGACAAGACTCTTCCTGTCACTTATATTGTATGCAGGCTGCCTGCCCTAGGCCAGGTGTAACATTCACACCTTAATCCAAGCATCAGATTGTAATTCAATCATACACTCTAGATTGAACATCTTTGAAAGCCTGAAGACCCTCCATGACTGCATAAGTATTTGGGAGGACATCTAGATACAAACAATAACTATCACTATTTGAAAGTTTGTTGCATATAAATGCATAACTATCAGATATCTCTAGGCTAAACATGGTTCTTTTATGTTTTCTTGAGGCAAACTATGCAAAGCTATGAATTCATGCTGGCCTTAAACTCCCCAGACGAGGTTTGCCTCAAACTCATGACAACCCTCCTGCCTCAGTCTACTAAGTGCAAGAATTAAAAGCATGCACCACTATGCGTAGCTATAAATATGGATTTTGGAACTTGTTTGAAAGACTAGTGCTAAAATCAACAGAGTAAAAACATCTAAAGGCAGGTGGAATTTTGGTTTTGAATTCAGTCAAATAGAAACATAGCTTATCTTTCCTTTTTATTTTAAAAATCTATAACAATTATTAGAGTCCTTTAAATAGGAAAGTTACACATTTATCTTTCTGAATACACATTCACATTAAGATTTATTTATATAGCTCTAAAGGAAGTCACTTGATCAATAAGCTTCATGTTAATACAGTCACTATTTTTAAAAACAGAGAATAAAAGTAAACAAAGTTGGGAAGATAAAAAAAATCAGAGCAGAAAGCCATTTTTTTCTCAAAGATTATTCTCAGCTATTGCCCCTTTCCTCTGCATCTCACAGCTATACCCTTGCTGGTCCGGACACCATTAAATGCCTGGCCAATGGCAGGTGGAGTGAAAGCAGCCAGCAGTGTCTGGCCGTCTCCTGCGATGAACCCCCCAATGTGGACCACGCCTCTCCGGAGACCGCCCATCGGCTCTTTGGTGACATTGCGATCTACTACTGCTCTGATGGCTACAGTCTGGTGGACAATTCCCAGCTCCTGTGCAATGCCCAGGGCAAGTGGGTTCCCCCAGAGAATCAGTCCGTGCCTCACTGTATAGCTCAGTTCTGTGAGAGACCCCCATCTGTCTCCTACAGCATCTTGGAATCTGGGAGCAAAGCAAAATTCGCGGCTGGCTCAGTCGTGAGTTTCAAGTGCATGGAAGGCTTTGTGCTGAACACCTCGGCAAAGATCGAATGTGTGAAGGGTGGGCAGTGGGACCCTTCCCCCCTGTCCATCCAGTGCATCCCGGTGCGTTGTGGAGAGCCTCCGAGTATCCAGAATGGCTACGCAAGTGGGTCAAACTACAGTTTTGGAGCCATGGTGGCTTACAGCTGCCACAAGGGTTTCTTTATCAAAGGGGAGAAGAAGACCACCTGTGAGGCCACAGGACACTGGAGCAGCCCAATTCCCACATGCCACCCCGTGTCCTGCAGTGACCCACCCAAGATTGAGAATGGCTTTCTAGAGGTAAGAAACCAATGAGCTTTGACCATGAACAGAGCTGCCACAGCATCTGACCCTGGGATTTTGATGCAGGGGCTTTATATTCATTGTCCAAAAACAATAAGTAGCAAAAATGATAAGTAGTACTAGAAAAAAGTTAAGGTGATTATTAATCCTTCCAATATAGAGAGTCTTGTATTTTACTAATATATAGGTATTCTAGCATTTTGTAGCAATATCTTAGCCCACCACATTGAGTTAAAGTAAGCAAATTTTAATAAAATGTGATCTTGCTTTACATAACTGGGCCGGCCAAATAGTTCAGCAGATTAAAGCACCTGCAAGTAGGTGCAGGGACCGGGGTTCGATCTCTGGGCCTGCTGTGCTGACCCTGCCCCCAGGGAGTGCTGAGGTAGCAACTGAGACTGGGCGTGGTGGTGCACATCTGTAATTCAGTGCCTGGGAGGCTGTAAACAGGAGAATCACTTGGAGTCCAATCTATGTAGTGAGACCCTGTACTAAATACAAGAGAGAAAGAAAGAAAGAAAGAAAGAAAGAAAGAAAGAAAGAAAGAAAGAAAGAAAGAAAGAAAGAAAGAAGAAAAAGAAAAGGAAAAAGTTACTTCAGACTGCATATGCAGTTTCTTTTAGGAAATAAAAATCTAAATGAAACCTAAAGAAATGTACTAGCATTTCTTATTTTTAGGCAAAAGGTAGCGTAACAACATAAGCTGCAGTTTCAATTGCTCTTCTCACAGATCTAGAGGTTAGACAGACAAAGTTAGTCTGCCCTGAACATCCTCTGCTTCCACACTGACGTGTCTTCTCAATAAGTCCAGTGGGCAACAGGAATAAGCACCTATTCCCTAATTCAAGGGTAACTTTAAATAGTCTTCTAATTTAAATTTTTTTAAGCTACAATATATATGGCCTTTTCTTCATTAGAGTCAAAACCTTTTAAGACTTTTATGAAGACAGATTGGTTTTTAGCTTTGCATTGAGAGCATAGAGTATATGTGTGAGAAGACTTTTAATTTATTTATATAACAGATAGTTACAGAGCCCATATTAGATATCAGACTTACTTACGAGCACCGAAAATCTAACATTTAGCAATATAGATTAAGTCTGTGATGGCAAAGTGTTTATACCACCCCCCACCCCAGTACTCCAGGAATATGTGCAAAATCAAGTGACTCTAAATACCCTGAGTTCACTAGAGTACTGTAGCTGGAAGTTACCTTCGTCACTACCAAACAACCATTATCATCTTTCTAAAATTTTAATCAATTTATCAAACACAACCTGCATAATTGTGTACTTATCTGAATTTTGATATGAATATTAATCTTTATTTAAAAGATGTAAGTTGGATTTTTATTTTCCATCTTATAATCTAGGAGACATCTTTAAAAAGTATGTATGAATAAAATAAAACTGTAATAGTACTCTAGACATATCTATAAAATGTTTTATTTGTATGCTGTGGTACAATAATAACAAATACATGTGTATTTATGCATAGGTTTACTGTTCTATGATTAGAACATAGAATAGTTCTATTTTCTACAACTATTCTTTGGTCAAAAAGATTTTTTAAAACTTTACCATGCACTCTAGTGGTGGTGAGCCTATCACATACATACTTTAAGAGGTTTTCTATCATTGATATAATCTATAATTTTCAGTGTGACCCAAATTATTCAATCTTTTATATTTCACTTCTAGATAGATAGATAGATAGATAGATAGACAGACAGACAGACAGACAGACAGACAGACAGACAGACAGACAGACAGACAGATAGATAGATAGATAGATAGATAGAGACAGGCAGGTAGACAGAGATAGAAAGACAGAGACAACAACAGGGAGAGAGTATGAGCCAGGCACAGTGGCGCACCCCTATAATCACAAGTATTCCAGAAGCTGAAGCAGAATACCAAGCTTGAGGCCAGCCTGAGCAACCTAGTGAGTGAGACCTTGACTCAAAATTAAAAGGGCTTAGTAGGCCAGGGAGATGGCTCAGTGGAATAAGCACTTCCCTGGCAAGCATAAGGGCCTGAGTTCAATCCCTGGTTCCACAAAAATAAATAAATAAATAAATAAAATAAAAAATAAAAGGGCTTAGTATATAGCTCAGTAGTCAAGCCCTTGCCTATCATGCACAAGGTCCAGAATTTGATCCTTAGTAGAAAGAGACAGAGAGAGAGAGAGAAGAAGAAGAAAAGAAAAAAAAGAAAAGAAAAGAAAAGAGAACAGAAAAGAAAAAAGAAAAGTAGACTTACTGGGAAAAATCACACATCTTTATTTGCTTCTAATTGATTCACTCGTTATTTTATTTCTCCCTTTTCTTCTAGTGTTGTTCTTTTTAGCTACTGAGATGTTTAAACTACTGTACTGTCCATCTCGTGCACTACACTCACTTCTTTTCTCCCTGTTACTCAGCACACAACTGGCAGGACGTTTGAGAGCCAAGTGAGGTATCAGTGTAACCCAGGCTACAGGCCAATTGGAAGTCCCGTGTTTGTCTGCCAAGCCAATCGCCACTGGCACAGTGAATCTCCTCTGTCATGCACCCCTCTGCACTGTGGGAAGCCTCCTGCAATCCAGAATGGCTTCACAAGAGGAGAAAGCTTCGAAGTAGGATCCAAGGTTCAGTTTTTCTGTAATGAAGGCTATGAACTTATTGGTGATCATTTCTGGACTTGCCAGAAATCTGGCAAATGGAATAAGAAGCTAAACCCAAAGTGTGTGCTTGCCAAATGCCCAGACCCACCCCTCTTGGACAATCAGCTTGTATTGAAGGAGTTAACTTCTGAGGTAGGAGTGGTGACACTTTCTTGTAGAGAGGGGCATGTCCTGAAAGGCCCTTCTGTTTTGAAATGCTTGCCATCCCGGCAGTGGAACGATTCTTTTCCTGTATGTAAGATGGTCCTTTGCCGCCCGCCTCCCCTAATTCCCTTTGGTGCTCCAGCTCATTCTTCTGCTCTGCACTTTGGAAATACGGTCATGTATTCTTGTGTAGAAGGCTTTTTCCTCAGAGGAAATCCTTCCACTGTTTGCCAAGCTGATGGCATCTGGAGCTCTCCACTGCCAGAATGTGTTCCAGTAGAATGTTCCCAACCTGAGGACATCCCCAATGGCATGGTCGACGTGCAAGGCCTGGCTTATCTCAGCACAGCTCTCTATACTTGTAAGCCTGGCTTCGAGCTGGTGGGAAATACTACTACCCTTTGTGGAGAAAGCGGTCATTGGCTTGGAGGAAAGCCAACCTGTAAACCTATTGAGTGCCCACAGCCCAAGGAAATTTTGCATGGCAGATTCTCTTACACAAATCTTCACTATGGAAAGACTGTCATGTACTCTTGTGACCGAGGCTTTCAGCTTGAAGGTCCCAGTGCCTTGACCTGTTTAGAGACAGGTGACTGGGATGTGGATGCCCCATCTTGCAATGCCATCTACTGTAATCCCCCACAACCCATTGAAAATGGTTTTGTAGAAGGTGCAGATTACAGATATGGTGCTGTAATCATCTACAGCTGCTTCCCTGGGTTTCAGGTGGCTGGTCATGCCATGCAGACTTGTGAAGAGTCTGGGTGGTCAAGCTCCATCCCAACATGTGTGCCCATAGATTGTGGTCTCCCTCCTCACATAGACTTTGGAGACTGTACTAAAGTCAAAGACAGCCAGGAATATTTTGACCAAGAAGTGGACATGATGGAAGTCCCATACCTGACTTCTCACCCTCTTCATCATTTGGGAGCAGTAGCTAAAACCTTGGAAAATAAAAAGGAGGGTCTGGCTACACACTCCTCCAACTTTCTATATAGCACTACAGTTTTATACACCTGTAACCCAGGATATGAACTTTTGGGGAACCCTGTGCTGATCTGCCAGGAAGATGGCACATGGAATGGCAGTGCCCCTTCCTGTATTTCAATTGAATGTGACTTGCCTGTTGCTCCTGAAAATGGCTTTTTGCATTTTGCAGAGACTACCATGGGCAGCGCTGTTCAGTACAGCTGCAAACCTGGGCACATTCTTGTGGGCTCTGACCTACGACTTTGTCTGCAGAATAGGAAGTGGAGTGGTGCTTCCCCACGCTGTGAAGCCATTGTGTGTAAAAAGCCGAAGCCGATTGTGAATGGATGCATCAAAGGGAGCAGTTATGCATACTTGAGTGTGGTACACTATGAATGTGACCCCGGGTATGTTCTGAACGGCACCGAGATGAGAACATGCCAGGAAAATAGAAACTGGGATGGAGAAGAGCCAGTTTGCATTCCTGTGGACTGTGGCTCACCCCAAGTTCCCACCAACGGCCAGGTGGAAGGAGCTAAGTACACATTCGGAAAAGAGATTGAGTACACTTGCACTGAAGGCTTCTTGCTTGAGGGAGCCAGAAGTCGTGTTTGTCTTGACAATGGAAGTTGGAGCGGAGTCACTCCCAGTTGCATACTTGTCAAATGTGCTGCCCCAGCACAGATAGAAAACGGGATGATGGATGGATTAGACTACAGCTTCATGAAGGAAGTAGTCTTCCATTGTCATGAGGGCTATGTGCTACATGGTGCTCCAAAACTCACCTGTCAGTCAGATGGTAATTGGGATGAAGAGGTGCCTCTCTGCAAACCACTCAGCTGTGGACCTCCTGAAGATCTTGCCCATGGGTTTGCCTTTTATCATGGGAGAGATGTACAGTATCAGTGCTTTCCTGGTTATAAGCTCAAAGGAAGTCATTTGAGAAGATGTCTTTCCAATGGCTCCTGGAGTGGAGAGCCACCTTCTTGCCTATCTTGTAAGTGTTCCACTCCAGAAATTCTATGTGCAACTATCAACAGGACTGATTTTGATTGTGGAGAGACAGTTAGTATTCAGTGTTTCAAGGGCTTCCATCTTCTGGGGCCTTCTGAAGTCACCTGCAAAGCCAATGGCCAATGGAACTCTGGCTTCCCACGCTGTGAACACACCTTATGTGGCGCTCTCCCAGAGATACCAAATGCAATCATCAGTGAAAACAGACCTCTGCAGGAAAAGATAGTAACATACAGCTGCAGACCTGGCTATGTCATGCAAGGCAGCTCGGATCTGGTTTGTACAGAGAGAGGGATATGGGCTCAACCCTACCCAGTCTGTGAGCCCCTGTCCTGTGGACCCCCACCATTTGTCGCCAATGCAGTGGCAACTGGAGAGGAATACACCTATGAGAGCAAAGTGAAGCTCAGGTAAGACCATGGCTGTAGAGGCTGAAGGGAAGAGGATTATAAAATGAAAAGTGGTATGTCAAAAATTTAGCTAATAGGGAGGATAACAGCATCTCTGGACTGCTCTCCAAAACCCAAATCTTTTAACATTTGGATTTATTCTATGCATAATTATGAAATAATCCACTGGCTCTAAAAATAAATCCATACTTTGTCACATTGTGGTTAATATAATTATTATGTCTATCATGAAGCAGCAAGATCCTCTAGCCAGCTTGAGTAACACTGGAATCATGAAACTCCTTTTGAAATATCATGATGTAAATTTGTTTATGATTATAACCTAATGGTAATAGTCATACGTACAAGTGCTAGAAAAGACAAAGCCAAAAAGAAAAAAAAAAAAAAAAAACCCTGAGAAATCTGTCTAAAAACAATTACCTACATTGACTGTTATGAATAAAGAAGTATTCTAAAAGGGCCTTCCATTCATATTTCTAAGAAATTAATCATTTAATGCCCAAATAATGATATTTTGCTGGAAATTTTCTTTTGGAGAATGTATTTTTTTTACAAATGATAAAATGTGGAATTTGGGAATTAAAATCTCTGTTGAAGTAAATGCCGAAGTGTTCAAAGGTATTTATTGCAACCTTCAAAGACATTTTAAATTTTATTCACATCTCTCAATGTATTACAGATTAGTCTTTGTGTATTGGTACGCTCAATTTGATTAACAAATAAATCAACAACTCTTAAGCTATTCTGTCATGGACAGCTTAGACCCAGCTTCAAATTTTGTTACTTGCAGTAAGTAGATCCAAGGTGAATTTGAAGAAATAATGAAGCCAAAGAACGCTAGATCATGCACCAATCAACAAAAATATTATTCCTTGGCTTTGAAGGACATTTGAAAATTTTCCTTTGGATGTTGATATGCCAAGCATCCTGAGAAGAGCCACAATGCCACCTGCTTCTCAAGATTTCCTTATCCTTTGTTTCATAATACATGGTATTATATCCTCCCAAATCTTACTTAGTGTCTGATAATGAAATTAACTACAAGTTTGCAAAACCTTTGATACCTAAGCCTAGTAGCTTGGGAGTTTTTAAAAATGTTTTCCAGAAGTACATGTGAATTAAATGGTTTCATTTTCAAAAGGCAGTGTAGGTGAGGGCTCAGCTCTGCAATTCCTCAGCTGTACAGTTTTGTGGAAACTATTTAATCTCCCTAATTCAGAGATAAGATTTATCCTCTGAACAACGAGACTGAGGATAATTCCTATTGGATTGACATGAAAATTTAATGAACTGACATATGGAGAGCACTTAAAACAGTGTTCTATAATTTAATAAACCTTTCTTAATAAAGAAATGAATTTTTGAAAATCATAGGAGATTTGAGAATCGGATTGAGTTGAATTTCAACCCGAGCCCAGTAGATATAGGATTAAGGGAAATGTCAAACGTAGCCCTTAGAATAGCACTTAGTATACCTAATAAACGTTTTTGGCAGTATAAGTCTATTTTGAATTTTGACTAAAACTTCTTGAGCAGATAGCTGTTTTCACAATAAAATTAGTTCAGTAATGGTATTATTCATAGTGACGATAAATAGCATCAATAACACATAAAGCAACGTTAGGCTTTTAAAAATTTTTATCAGCACACTGGCAGCACAGAATAAATATGTTCATCGTGGAGAGCTGGTACAGGTATATAGCGCACCTTAATTATTTTCATTTCCTCTTCACCTCACTTCCTCCTACCCCTTCCATCTCTTTATCCCCTTCCCTTTGCAAAATGTACATTACTAAGGCCTGAAGGACTGATCTCTTGTTAATCTATTATTAATATTGTTATGAGAATGTTCTTCCATGGCAACGCCATCCATCCGAATATGAGCCTCTTTTGATATACTGTATAAGAGGCATACTAAGCTTTGTAAATCCAACAATAGGTCAAGAACTATATTAGATCACTCCTTTTCTCGCATTTCCTTTGTAGGTGCTTGGAAGGTTATAGGATGGATACAGACACGGACGCATTTACCTGCCAAAAGGATGGGCACTGGTCCCCCGAGATGATCTCCTGCAGCTCTAAAAATTGTTCTTTGCCATCAAACTTAACACACATACTTGTTCATGGAGACGATTTCAGGGTGAACAAGCAAGTTGTTCTGACATGCGCAGAAGGGTATAACTACAGCGGTATTAACACATCCACATGTCGGGTAAGACTCTGCATGTTAATTAGAACGTAGAAATCTAACAATTAATATGCAGATATCACCTTTCCAAATGATATATTGCTGGAGGAAAAAAAGTGTCTCAGATTTTCACTCACATCCAAATATTTGAGGAGTTTCTGGTAGAAACATAGTAGAATACATCTTTTGTCCTAACATTCCTATTTTAAGGTAAGAAAGTGTTAATGTTAGGTAGAATGTTAAAATATCTATAACATGATAGCCATAATAAATTAATTATATGTCTTATTCTTTTTATTTTTAGTAGAATAACATTTTTTTTAAAAATTAGAAATAATACAGAATTTTTTAAAAAAACCAAGATGATGGAGATTCAACAATAGTTGTAACATTGCATATTGTTGTTTTCAAAGTAGTTGTTCAGATTGCCAGATATAAACTTATAAAATTGGTCAAAAATTTTTACTAGCGATTTTTTTTTTCACCAAACCAGGGAATGAACTCAGGCCCTTGCGCTTGCCAGGGAAGCACTTATTCCACTGAGCCATCTCTCCAGCCCCAAAATTGGTCAAAAATTTTTAACCAATTATTTAATGAATTTCCAATCAAAATACCTTTAGTATAGAGAAAACATTCCAAAAATCTATCACCAGACGTGACCTAGAATAGCTAAAGCGATCTGAGGCAACAAGTGCAAGGCATCACAACCCCAGACTAAAAATTATACTGCATGCTTCTGTGATAAAATTAGCATGGAGGGCTGGCTAAATAGCTCAGGGGATTAAAGCACCTGCAGGCAGGCACAGGGGCCAGGGCTTCGATCCCCAGGCCTACCATGCCGGCCCCGCCCCTGGGGAGTGCTGAGAAGGCAATTGAGACTGGGCATAGTGGCTTGCGCCTGTAATCACAGCTCTTGGGAGGCAGATCGCTACAAATCTGATCTGGTACTGAGACTCTGAACACCTTATAAACCCTTCCCTAAAATACAAAATAAAATAAATAAATAAAATAAAATCAGCATGGTACTGACAAAAAAGCAGACCTGAAGATCTGTGGAACAAATTGAAAGATACAGATACAACTGCAAACACACCTTATCTTTGATAGAGGACAAACACATTCATTGGAAGCCTCTTTAATAAAAGGTACTGGAAAAACTAGCTGTCCACATTCCAAAGACTAACACTAGACCATGTCCATCACTGTGCACTAAAGTCCAAATTCTAAACATTAAAACAGAAACATGCCTTTTATTCTTGTTTTTTTGTCTGTTTGTTTTTTGAAAGAAAGTCTCTATGTGTAATTCAGTCTGTCCTTGAACTCACTATGTAGCCCAGGCTGGCCTCAAACTTGTGTTCTCTTGCCTCAGCCTCCCTAGGGCTGGGATTACAGGTGCATGCCGCCATGCCCACCTCTTATTCTTAAAAGACCATACATGTGTGCTCTGTAGCCATAAACCAGTGGAGGCAAAAGTATGGCACACAGAGCCCTCTGTTGGCATGTAAGCCAAGTTGCCCCAACATCAACCCAACAGCTGCATCATATAATCAGGTGTAGATGCAGTGTTAGCACTTTGTGGTAACACATTTGGGGTTGCACTTTAGGCACCTGGTCTCCAAAAGGTTCACCATCCGTGCTGTAGAGTATGTTAAGTGTATCCAGTTTTAGCAGAAAGTTCAGTGGTTGCAGAAGCAGACGAAAGGTAGGAGTCAAATCTCACCTATACCATTCATTTGCCTATCAGAAAGGTATGTGAACACACTGAGCTTCAGTTTCCTTATGTGAGAACCAGAGTGTCTAATAACACATATTATATGATTTGAGAAACAAAGGTGAATAACAGAAAAAGAGCCCTGGTTTTGAAAACCACAGTCTTCCCAACAACAGTGACTAATTTATACACATAGACACTCTTCAGCATGAAATCATTGATGAGTTTACCCTGAATAACTTCCTATACATGTGGTAATACTTTACCTTACATTGGCACTTTTTAATTTAAACCTGGGAATCCTCACCATAGGTAGCAGACCTGCCTAGCCCAGCCCTTTCTCCTAGCTCCCATAAAGAACATCAGTGGAGGAGAGGTCAAAGGATTCATTAGTATACTCTTCTTTTGTTAGTTGAGACAGGGCTTAGAGAAAGACTGGCATAATACAGGAATGAATTTTACCTTAAATGTGTCTTCAGTTCAACTTTTTTTTTTAATGAAAGTCTTTACACTGAGCTACATTCACAACCCCTCCTCTCCCACCCCACTGCCTTTTTTTAGAGATAAGATTGTGCTAAAATGCTAACTTGCCCATGCTGGGCCCTAGCCTCCCAGAGCTCTGGAGTTGCAGGTGTGCACCACCACACCCAACTTAGCCTGTTTTCTTTATTTGCATATCTCTGGTAATTGAAAGGATTACAATATTTAATGCATATGAAGTGTGTAGTACATGCCTGACACATCATAGGGATTCAAGAATAGTTTTTTGGCCAGGTGTGGTGGTAAAGTCTGTAATCTCAGCACTCGGGAGGTTGAGGCAGAAAGATTGTTGGGAAGTTGGAGACCAACCTGGGCTACAACATGAGTTCAAGGCCAGTCTGAACTGCACAATGAGACCCTGTCTGAAAAAGGAAAAACAAAATTGTTTTATTAGCCTCTAAATTATCTACTTATAAATTAGCCACATTCAAGTTTGGCTATAGTCAAAACTAAAATCAGAAAGAGCAGGTGAAATGATGACCAGTTACCATGCTCTCAAAATTAGCAGAGTTTCAGATGATTTCTTAGATTTGGAGATGCAGAAGTATGAGTGGAAAAGGTTTTTTCTCAAGATGCTGAGCCACCAGAGTCCTGCTAGGACTGAGGCAAACAAACTGATGCTCTCAGACTGGGTATGTGGGCCACTGAGTGCCCCTCCACATGGCATGTAGGAAGATTCAGGGAGACTGCTGACTAAGCTCTTCCCTTATGAATCAGTAATTTATTTTATGTAATCCTCATTACTTTTTTTCACCCATAGTATGACCACCACCCTTTGGTGAAGTGAGTTTGGATAGGACTAAGGAGACAGCTCAGAGTTCTAAATGCCTACCTGGCAAGGACAAGGACCTGAGTTTGATTCTTGGTAACATATGCCATGCCAGCCCCAAAATCTAGTGTGGTAGCCCATGTCTGTAATCCCAGCACTGGGGAGAATGAGATAGGACAATTCCTATGAGTCTGAACTAGAGACCCTGTACCAAATAAATAAATAATTTTTTAAAAAAGAAAGGAAGAATAAATTCTTTCTGATGTTCAAATGCACACACTGAACCAAATCATAACAAATAAGTAGACCTGGAAAAAAATACAAATTTTGGAAAATTAATACTAAAGGAAGGCCAGCCTAGGGCCAGCCTGATAGCTCAGTGAATTAAAGCACCTGCTTAGACAGAGGACAATGAACTGGGTTTGATCCCCAGCGTGCTGTGCTGGCCCTATCCCCAGGGTGCACTGAGACAGTGACTGAGACTTGGAGTGGTGGTGTAGCCTATAATCCCAGCACTTGGGAGGCTGAAAACAGGAGGACTATTTCAACTCCAATCTGTATAGTAAGACCCTGTAGACCCTGTACCAAATATATTAAAAAAAAAAAAAAGGAAGATCAGCCTTTCCAAAAAGTAAGTCATAGTTTTATGAAGCTCCCATCAGTGTGGCTCTGTTGTGAAGTAGAAGAAAAAAAAATTGAACAGAAAAGAAAAAAAAAAAAAAAAGATCAGAAATACAGTCTTACTGGGCATGGTGGCATGCACCTATAATTATGGCATTCCGGAGGCCAAGGTAGGAAGATTGTTGTGAGTTCAAGACCAGCCTGGGGTACATAGTGAGTTTAAGGCCAGCCTGAACTATATAGCAAAACCTTATCTCAAGAAGCCAAAAAAAAAGGTTAAAGAAAATGTTCAAGTCCCTGGAGAAAGGAATGACTGATAAACTGTTTTGATCTCATTAAGTAACCATATGGGGAAAAACCGACTTGAAATGTGTGAAATAAATAGCAAAGCAAAGGGAAATCATAATATATATCTTTAAAAAATTACTGGTAATGCTAAGAAATATTTATGAAAAATATCAATGAAAAATTCATTGTAGCATTACTTACACTATTGAAAAATTAAGCACAACTTACACACGTTAAGCTAGTGGTGGCATAGGCATATTTATATAAAATTACTTCTAGCTCATGTGTAGATTAATGAGCTTAGCTGAAAATCTTCCTTAAACTATTAGCCAATGCATACTTTTTCCTCAAAGAAAACTGATAGTCTGATACAGTAGAAAAGCAAACTCACTTTCTGCTGCCATCCTCTCACAACCCTTCTCTGACACCAGATACACGAGGGTTTCACACACACACACACACACACACACACACACACACAAGCAAGAAATCAGTTCTGTAGCAGACACCCCTTTGGAATCATCTAATTCATCACAACTCTGACACAGTGTATTTTGACTTGGTGTCACGTCCCCCAGTTTGAGTACTCATTGCTCAAGACTGCGTGCACTTCAGATGTCGGTAGCAAGTCCCGGCCTCTAGCGCTTCTGACATTCCAACTATCACTTGGGGTTCCTGTGACATCTCCTTGAGTTCCGTTAATTGGCAAGAGTTGTTTACTTACATTACTGCTTTATTACAAAAGAACATGAACAAATGGGCAGCTGAAGAGAGCTGTGGGGCCAGGTGTGAAGGGGCCTGGTGGGCATGCAGTGCCCTCCCAGCATGCGAAGGAGTCCCGTTCACTTTCCTGACAGCCCCCAAGTGTTCAGCTGCCCAGAAGCTTCTGAGCCCTGCCCGTTTGGTCTTTCATGGAGATTTCATTGCACAGGTGTGACTAAACCATGGACAGCTATGGAAAAATGTGATCAGATCAGAGGGTCTGATCTAATATTAGCACACTAGAAAAACTCAGCAAGGCTTGTCTGTTCAGATCCATCTTTGCCTCTTTGTGTAACATTTCTTCCTCATGGTATAGGCCAGGACCCCTTCTGAAATAGGGGCCTTCTGATCTACTACCACGTAGGTGGACCAGAGAAATGCCTGTATGGATAGCTTCAAGACAGAAAGGCTGAGAAAAATTATAATTTTTATGACTCAGTTTAGGAAGGGAAACTCTGGTTTCTATGACTTTTCTGGGAGATGACGCCAAGAATGGCAGACAAAACCCAAACCCATATACCATACTCACACACACAGCAGACACCCAGTATTACAACACCACAGTTAGCAATAAAATAGCAATCTTTAAGATGAATATCTGCGGGTGCCTCTCTTCACCCAACTAGAAGGTTGAAAATGTTAATTCTGGTGGTTGAAAAGGAAGTATATAAAAAAAAAAATCGATTTACTATTCACCCCATCAAGAATAAATGACAGTGGACCCAGGGAGATGGCTCAGTACAAGAAGAGTCTGAGGTCAATCCCCACTTCTGCCAAAAAAAAAAGAATAAATAATACAATCATTTATGTTAAAATGGAGAGAAGAAAGTCATCCTTTATAATTTTTAGTATTATAGCCAAAGCTGCAATTTCTTTAATGTGGAATCATATGAAAATAAAAGTATCTTGATAAAGTCATAGACTAATTATGTCAATATTTAGTCTTCCCATATTACACTAGGAACATACTGTATGGTAGGTTTCTTTAATTTTGGAGTGAAGTCTACAAATAAAAAACATGATATTTTCTCAGTTTTAAGAAGTGTACGACTGTTTAAGTCTGACTCTGAGGACCACTTAGCAATGAATGTTATGTTTTTTGTTGGAGATAATTACCGGACGCCAGACAAAACTCTAGGTCCTTTTGGTTATCACTTTGAAAATTATTTTATTATATACCAATATTTGTAAAATTCTTCATTTATGTGTATGAATTCCTAAATATAACTTATTTGTTACTTAGCTTGATGGTACCTGGGATCCACCATTTTCTGATGAATCCTGCAGTCCAGTTTCTTGTGGGAAACCTGAAAGCCCAAGACACGGATTTGTGGTCGGCAATAGGTACAGCTTCGGAAGCACAATTATTTATCAGTGTGAAACTGGCTATGAATTAGAGGTAAGCAAACAATTTGTGTAGCTTAAAAGGATTTATTTTCCAGAATATTGGGGAGTATTTTTGGAATCAACACAGCCTCATGAATGTTGATCTTGATATACACCATTGTGCTGTATTGCCTTAGAGTTTAACATCCAGTATGGAGTGTTTCCTCAGCTGACCATGTAAACATGTCTTGGCTTGTTGGCAATCGTCCTGTGCAAAAAGGAAGGCCACCTGTCACTATGGGGAGGTGGCGGTACGGTCTTAGGTATGCAAAGCCTGGACTTCTTCCACAGATGCATTGGTAATGTCTCCATTGGGATGCTTGGTTCCTGCAGGCCAAATCTGGCCTCAAAATCAGCCTCAATGCAGTGCTAACAAGTATCGACTTTATTCTTTTGTTTGCTTGCTTGCTTGCTGTTTTTGTATGTCATGAGTCTGACTCAGGTCCTTATGCTTGCCAGGCAGGTGCTGTGCTTTCTGAGCTGAATCACTGGCCCTTAACTTTATTCTTAATACTACCTTGCTTGCTTGTAATATTAGAACCCCATCAACAGCACCTATATCTCCCTATTGGCATTAGTGGGAGGCTGTTAATTTTTTAGGAAGCATTATTGTATTACCAAACATGAAGCTTAGGAGACCTGTTTGAAACTACATTAGCTTCTCATCTGGTTTTTCAGAAAACTCCTCCTTATTTATACAGTGATATTTAAATACAGGTTTTGCAGAATATTCACTGGCAGTGATCTGTAAAATTTACTCAGCTTGCTCCATTAATTTCTGACCTGGCAAATAAGATATCATAAAATAAATGCATGAAAGCAGGAGTGAGGCTTCTAGGGATCTTGTTTTATTTCATCAGAATGTTAAAAAAAAAAGAGAGGGAAACATAAAAAGGATGGCAATTAAATTATTGATAACAATTGGAGAATTTTCCTAGCTATCCTTTGAGTCCTAGTTATCCTTTGTGTAAGAGTATGAATTGTGTAACTAATTAGGCAAAGCAGTGTAAACATGTGGAGAAAATGTACAGCAAAATGATTAAATTTGAAGGAGTAAATAACTTCAATCAAGTGCTAACTACAGAATTATTATTTTGTGTGCTTGGTACAGGGTCTCCAGGGTCTACAGGGTCTCACTACATAGTTTGGACTTGCAGTGATTCTCTTGTGTTCAGCCTCCCAAGCTCTGGGATTGCACTACCATGCCCAGTCTCAGTGGCCATCTCAGCACACCCCGGGGGTGGGGCTGGCACAACCCTCCAGGGATGGCACCCCAGCCACTGTGCCCTGCCTAAACAAGTGCTTTAGTCCACTGAGCTATGCGCTAGCCCTAACTACAGAATTGAGAGAGATAAATAGCAATTCTTCTCACTCCAAGCCATACCTGTTAGAATCACCTGACAAACTCTTAAATATGCTGAAGTCCAGTTACTTGAAGAAATAACTTATTCCATGTCATAAGTGAGAAATGTAAAAGAATGCCTACAAAACTCTTATCACGTGAGATGCTAGAAACCCACCAAACACTTTGTGTCAGAAGGACCATGAAGCCAACTGGATAAAGTTCCCCAAAGCTAAGACCATTTCAGTGGCAATAAAGATAATAACTTCAATGGGTTGAAATACCTCAGATTCTTCATGAATGATATTAGAATTATATGATATTAAAAAATAAACTAACTATTGGTGGATGCTCATAACACATTCATTTTTAAAGGGTTCAGTTGCAGGAGAAAGATTCTCTTTTTAATGCAACCTAAATATAAGAATTAGGGCCAGCCAAACAGCTCAGTGGACTAAAGCATCTGCTTACGCAGAAGCAGCAGCCAGGGTTCGATCCCCAGCATGCCATGCTGGCCTCAACCCCCCTGGGTGCAAGGAGCTGGTGACTGAGACCACGCATGGTGGCACGTGCCTGTAATCCCAGCTCTTGGAAGGCTGAACAGAGGCAGATTGCTACAAGTCCAATCTACGTAGTGAAACCCTGTAGACCCTATTGTAAAAATACCAATAAATAATTAAAATAAATATAAGAATTGCCAGATCACACATGTACCTTTATAAAAGTATTCCAGTTATTAAAGGAATGAATTTAAAAACAGAATTAGCATATTTAGGTTGTGATCACCATGGTTGCTTGATATCATAAAAAAGAAAAAAAACTAAAAACAAGCAGACATTACATACCTCCGAATAAAGAAAATCACAGCTCTATGAAAATGAACTGCCCTGGGGCAACCCCCTTGGGACCCCCTTCTATCGCTAAAGTTTTTCTCAAACAAAAAAAAAGAAGAAGAAAAGAAAATGAACTGCCCTACTTGCTATAGGAAAATCAAGTTTCAATTCTATCTAATTTCTATGTCCAACATACAGTATCTGAGACACTGTAGGAAGGCAACCAGAAATCCCACCTGTGAATCCAGGTGCGGTGCTGTGCACCCAGCACACAGGAAAGAGAAAGAGGAGGACTGTGGAGTTCAAGGCCACCCCAGGCTATGTAATGGGTTCGAGGATTAACCTGTGCTACAGGCAAGGCCTTCCTCGACTACTTGACAAGACCACATCTCAAAAACAGTAACAGCAACATCCCATCTGTGGGTACATCTACAAAACAATTGGTCTGGTTTTCCAGTCTGAAATAGATTGACAGAGTACGAGGAAAGAAATGAAGATGGAACTGTAATAGGTTTAGAGAGATGTTGAGACACTATTTTAGGATTCTCTGAAGAAACAGTACCAATAGAAGGGAGAGAGAGAAAGAGAGAGAGAGACACAGAGGCACAGAAACAAGATTGTGAAGAATTGACTCACAAAGTATAGAAGTAAAATCCCATGCCCTGCCATCCGCAGGCCACAGACCCAGGAAAGGCAGTGTTACTATTCAGTCCAAGTCTGAAATTTAACAGCCAGGGGATTCAATGATGAGTATCCTAGTCTGAGTTCAGAAAATGAGATCTACTACCTCAACAGGGCACAATGAAAGGAGATGATGTCCGCCTTCTACCCTTTGTAGCATTCACTCCTTCAATGGATTGGACGATCCCAGACATGGTGGGGAAGGTAATCCACTTTACTGCATCCATAGATTCAAATGCTCATGTCACTGTGAGATGCTTCCAGAAACTATGATTAATCTGGGTACTTTATGGCACATAAAACTAATCATAGTAAACATGCAAAGTAATCTCTATCTATGGACATTATTTTGATCTGACTCAAATGAACTATAAAAACTAAGTAAGAATAATATTTATGCAATGATTAGAAGTTTAAACACTGAATATATTTATTAATAGATTGTTGCTTTTTTAAGTGTAATGTTACTGTGATTATAACTTTTAAAAAGCCCTTGTCCATTTAGAGATCAATGCTGAAAAAAATATTGCCAAATGATTTGATGTCATCTGAGATCTGACATCATCAGGGATATTTGCCTTAAAAGTAGTAGGTTATTAGGAAGGGAGAGGACTCAGATTAAACAAGATTTGTTTGAGTTAATTTTTTAAGCTAAGTGTGTCTACATATGAGTTCCTGATACTCTTATTTCTACTGTTCTATTTTTCATATATTTTAATTTTCCCACATGACATTGCTTTCTTGCTTGCTTTCTTTCTTTCTTTTTTTCTTTCTTTCTTTCTTTCTTTCTTTCTTTCTTTCTTTCTTTCTTTCTTTCTTTCTTTCTTTCTTTCTTTCTTCCTGTGTCTTCTGAGACAGGGTCGCACTATTCCATTCAGGCTGGCCTTAAGCTTACTTTGTAGGCCAGGCTGGTCTCAAACTTGCAATAATCCTCCTGCCTCTGCCTCCCAAGTGCTGGGATTACAGCATGCACCACCACGCCCAGCTCATTTCATTGAGGCACAGCTCCAGGACAGTCTCTGCTCCGTAGGGCAGATGATGCTGGAAAGCTGACCTCCCCTGGCCAAGGCTGCTCCCAGCGTTTGTCGTGGACATGCAGCGCCTGCCGTGGCTGTGAGGAGGCAGGGCTCTTTCTACACTGCACTGGATTTTGGGGCAGGAAGTTACTATCATCAACCCTAGTATTTTATTTTTACAAAAATCAAGCAAAGCAGTTAAGACAACTAATACAAGATAAGTTCTTCCACTCTGAAAACAAATTTCCTTTCTGTGTTCAAGGAATACTTGCGTGGGGGAGTTAAATCTCAAACATTTTAGAAAAAATTGCTAAATCCTACTGAAGAAGAACTCAAAAATGAGATGCTCATGTTACAAAATCACTGCCACTACCATAAAGTGGTTTCTATGAGTCTAAAGCCAAACAAAAGAACTTAAGGTAATTATTGGAAAAGAAAGATATATTAAGTTAAAAAAAGTTGAATGCTAACCTGGAGCTAAAACTCCATCTTAATAAAAAACCAGATAAGTAAAGGGAAAGAGGGGGAAAAATGAAGGAGAAAATACACAGTAAATGTTACAGGTTTTTTGTTTTTTTGTGTTTTGTTTTTTTTTTTTTTTTTCACATAACTGGGGATTGAACTGAGGCCCTTACGCTTGCCAAGGAAGCACTTATTCCACTGAGCCATCTCCCTGGCCCTCCAGTTTTACAGTTTTCTAAGAAGAAAACCAGAAAATGCTGTTTAATTTTTTAAGTCAATAGTTGCTCAGAGTTTGAGTTTTTATTAAAATAAAACTGGAAAGACTGGTGGTATAGCTCAGTGGACTAAGTGCTTATGTAAGTAAGCACCTGGGCCATGGGGGCCAGTGCGGTTAGCCAGTGATGGAGTCCGGGCCGTAGTGGCAAATGCCTGTAATCCCAGCACTAGGGAGGCAGAAGTCAGGAGGAGCACTAAGAGTCTGAACTGCATAGAGGGACCCTGCACACAAAAAAAGAAAGACTTAAAAATAAAACTTAGGGGTTGGAGATATAGCTCAGCAGCATAAGACCTTGCGTGGCAATTGCAAGGTACACATACATACATACATACATTCATATATACATACATTGAAGAAGGAAAGCTGTATTTCAAAAGACAGGCAAATACATTTTAGAAAGACCTTACCAAAACTATTTGTAATTTTAAGTGCATAGATCTTTAGTGGGGTAACTTTGTTTAAAAGGTGTGCTGTTGAAAAATTCTATCTTCATACCAATATATTCTTTGATGTGCCTCTCAAGTATTGAAAGATGAAAACAATTCTAAACATTTTTATAATATATTAAGAAAATATACCTGTTAGGTTTTTCTCATCTATTCTTTGTCAGTGTTTGCTACAGATTGTACTTGGCTGTCATTTAAAATAGAAGATAAAGAAAAATCTGTACCTTCATTGCAGTAGTTGTCTAAGGATGAATTTTTTCAAGGCTTAATTTTAAAGTAATTTTGGGGGGGGGGTGTTTTGTTTTCATTGTTTGTGTATTTAGTACAAGGTTTACAGGGCCTCACTACACAAATCAACTTGTAGGGATCCTCCTGTTTTCAGCCTCCCACGCACTGGGCGTATAGGCAGGTGCCACCACGCCCAGTCTCAGCCAGTCTCAGCGTAGTCCGGGAGTGGGGCTGGCATGGCATGGGTGCCTGGGATCGAACACTGGTCCCTGTGTTTTGCCTAAGCAGGTGCTTTATTCCACTGAGCTATCTGGCCAGCCCCCTAGAAATTTGATAAAAGTGTTTTTCAAAGTCTAAACCTGCTCCTTATCCTGTATTCATTTATTTTTTAGCACTTAATGCTGAGCAACTCAAGTCTGAAGCTAAGAAGACTTTGCCTTCTCCATCTTTCTGTTATAGAACTACAATTTTATCAATAACATTTCTCCATTGATTCACAGGGGAACAGGGAGTGTGTCTGTCAGGCGGACGGAAGGTGGAGTGGAGGAGTTGCAACGTGCAAGGGTGAGATAAGTAACAATTATCAGGAAAATGATTCTGGGGACACAAAATAACAGTGTCACGACAGTTTATTTATATGTCGGTTTTGCAGTTCTTTATTTAAAAATTGTTTTATCTGTGTACAAATTCTAGCCTGTTCTGTTAATTTTCTTTATGCTGGGGCTGGAAGCCCTAGGGCTGCATGCCTGCTTAGTTGCACTCTACCACTGAGCTACACTCCCAGTCCTAGATTTTCGTTTGTTTGTTTTTAATTGCAAACCAACTCAATAAACTGTATGACAAGGCTGAATAAGCTTTTGTTCAAGGACACCAAACCGATAAAAGGACCAAACACTGCAGTCAGATTAATGATTAATGGGAATACTGCACAAGATTATTCACTCTGGGATGGCCAACGTTTTGTTTAGGAACTAGATAATCATTGTGGCTATTTGCATTTTTGTGAGATTTCTCCCCAAATAAGTACAAATTAAAAGACCATGGCAGTATCAGAAAATTCTGACATCTTAAGGGCTGATGGAAAATCTGTCAAATAAAAACATAATCCATTTACATGGAAAAGTGTATATTTCTAAGGGCTGAGGATCAAACCCAGGCCCTCCTGGTCATTAGACAAGTACTCTGCCATGTATACATAGCTTATTATTTCCTGTGACTTATCTTTTTATTTATTTATTTATTTTTGGCTGGCTCAGCCCACCCTGTGGGCAGGGTTGGCACAGCATGTGGTGCCAGAGATTGAACCCTGGTCCCCTGTGCCTGCCTAAGCTTTCCTAAGCAGGCATTTTAGGCTGCTGAGCTATTTCACCAGCCCTTTTAATTTTTTTTCTAAATTATTATAGTCACATAAGTTGACATTCTAATAAGATCCCTAGATAGTGATCTTGCACATTGCAGATTACAAAGCGTCAGATTAGGCCTTTAAATTTTAGCTTTCAGCAGATTGGAATATCCTATGGAGTTCTGAAAAGTCCCAATGCCCAGGCTGAACCTTGTGCCAGTTAAATCTCTCAGGGTGGAAACCAGCATCTGTATCTTCGTAGAGTTCTCCAGGGAAATGTGAAGTACAGCTAAGATTAAGGCCCACGGTCTCAGTGCGCGCAAAAAAATCAATAGGCTGAAAGAAGTTCAAAGAGATCAGCTGACATCTAATTCAAGGACCCTCAATTCTGAGTGGACATTGTAATCAACTGGAGAGTGTTTAATAAAATACCGAAGCCAGGCCACAACGTGGAGATTATGATTACTTCAGTCTGGTAGAGGAGCCTGTGTACAAAAGCTTCCCAGAGACTAATATTCCCCTAAAATTGAGGACCACTCATCTAACCCACTTTCTCTTCCTTCACAAATATAAAATTCAAACTCAAGTCTGCTTTTTAAGATTCTAGACAGCACAGTCCTGCAGTCCTCCAAGTACACTCCTGGTAATCATATTTCTCACTGACATAAAACCATTGTCATATTACATTACAATCTCACCAGGATGTGAAGTTTACAGTGGCCTAAAAAGCCATAGAGTGTTCTCCACTCTGTCTTCCCCTGAACTCACAGCTCCTGTTCTTGATACTTGCTGTTGTATTTGACTTTCTAGTCTGATTATCATTTCTATCCCCTTGGAAGCGGCATGACCTTGACAAAATTATTTAACATCATTGAGACTCACTTTTCTGCTATTCATTGGGACCACCTCAAAGCTGCCTAAGTAAGGCTGTCTGATTTAGGAGGAAAAAGTACGGTCATTCATTTCAGTTTATTTTAGATTAAAATAATTTTTAAAAATCAATATGTATGTCTTTTTTTCTTTCAGGCCTGGAAAGGGGCACGCTTTCTCTGTACTTTTTATTATTATTTTTAAAGAATGCAAAATAGTGAAGAAGAAAACAGCATTAGACATGGTACAAGATTTCACTAAATAAAATATAGGAATCCAACAATGGTTGCTGTATCAATATGTATTTCAAATGTATTAAAACATATTTATTTGATAATTAACTTTAACCGGATAGCCTATATTACCATCTGGACTTCCAACCAAGAATTATAAAAAAAAAAAAAAAAAAAAGAAAGTTTTTGGTATTGTATGGGGAGTTTTTGACCATGGTTGCAAGTTACCACACGTGAAGTCCCTTATTTCAGCCACCCACACACCCATACCACCCACTATCCTTAGCATTATTAAGCATTAGTAACAATAATATCTAGACCTCCGAAGTAAATTGGACAAAATAGCAAACTTTAATTGTAAGCAAATATGAGTACAATACCTATGTAGGCTATTTTTCTCCAGTAGTGAGTATTGTATCTTGCACACAAGTAGGCCACAATATTTCATAATATTGTGTAATATTCTCTGTACTTTATGCACTAAGTCCCTTGAGCAGCCACAGGAGAAGAAAGGGGGATTTGGAGATGCATTTCATAGAAAGATTTCATTCTTCCTTTCAGAGGCCCGGTGCGAAGCTCCTTCTGGGCTCCTGCATGGGGAGGCTGACGTGGAGAACACCACAGCAGGACTGAGCGTCAGCTACTCCTGCCACAGAGGCTACAGCCTTCAGGGGGCACCTGTGGCACATTGCACTGAAGACGGATCGTGGAGCCACCCAGTCCCTCTCTGCACACGTGTGTGTTGACTTTAGGAAGAGTTTTAATCAGATTGAGCTTCATGATTAGCTTCCCACGTACAAAGCAGAGGACACTGCTGATAGAGATTCTCCCAGAGAAGGCAACCCATGCCTACCAAACCAATTTATGGAGTGTTTTTCAAATCCACTTGTATTACCTCAAACATTCTGGGAGTCCACTTTTTTTTTTTTTCCATTTATTTTTATTTTATTAAAATACAAATGTCAATCAGACAGTTTCAAGACACCTTAACCATACAGAGTCGATGAATTAATACATTGCAAACTGTTTTCATAACGTTTTGGTACTGTACAAGGTGCATACATGAAATTATATTTACAGGTTTTTTTATAGCTGAATTATG